>JAQQPU010001866.1:20875-49916 GCA_029168905.1 Artemia sp. Kazakhstan ARC1039 | reverse complement strand
CCATCATTTCCCCAAACACATCCAATCAAAATTTTCAGATAGCCATTTTGTTCAGCGTAGTTGATTTCCAGATAGAAAATATATTTTTAAGGAGGACACTCCCCCACACCCCTCAGGGCAAGGGTTTTAAGTTATGCCCTGGGGGCATATAAGGTTTTTATAGAAGGCGTTGTTGTAGAAACTTCAAAACAGGCTCATTCGATTGGAAATTAAAGGGCTAGTGCCCTTTTTAATAGTCAAAAATGATTGGAGGGCAACTCCTCCCTCCCCCACTCCCATCATTCCCCCAAACACATCCAATCAAAATTTTGTTCAGCGTAGTTGATTTCCAGATAGAAAATATATTTTTGAGGAGGACACTCCCCCACACCCCTCAGGGCAAGGGTTTTAAGTTATGCCCTGGGGGCATATAATGTTTTTATAGAAGGTGTTGTCGTAGAAACTTCAAAACAGTCTCATTCGATTGGAAATTAAAGGGCTACTGCCCTTTTTAATAGTCGAAAGTGATTAGAGTGCAACTAGCCCCCTCCCCCCGACGCCCATCATTTCCCCAATCACATCCAATCAAAATTTTGAGATAGCCATTTCGTTCAGCATAGTTGATTTCCAGATAGAAAATATATTTTTGAGGAGGACAATCCTCCACAACCCTCAGGGCAAGGGTTTTAAGTTATGCCCTGGGGGCATATAAGGTTTTAATAGAAGGCGGTGTCGTAGAAACCGTAAAGCGCCAATGGGGCAGTAGGTTTTAGGCTTCTGCAGTGAGGCGATACCCAAACTCTTGTTTGTAGTTATTTTAATTCGATTCAAACTTGATTTGCATAGTCAATTTAAGTTTCACTCGTTTTAAGATTTATTTATTCATTTACATTAATATATATCGTATGTTTGTTCGCATTGATTGTTTATTTAATTTAAGTAAGAGAATGATGCTTTTACCGTTAGGGGAGCGGGCAGTAGCCATACTCTTGTTTGTAGTGAAAACACTATTCATTAGAAGTACATAGCCCCTACTCCCTGAAGACGACCGCGGTCTAACAACAAATCCTTAATACAATTCTCACTTGTCTATAAATTCTTTTCTGCCAATTATCATAATAAAAAAAAAGGTCAACTAATTTTGTAGAAGTTTTTGGCCACTTAAGTAAGAGAATGATAATCTATGAATCTATGAAGCACCCACATCGTTTTGACTTCCAACGATGTACGTGTTACACTTATGCCATTGTCCCTGAAATGTTTTTCAGTAAATGAAGAAATAGTCACTTTCAACCTCAGAGTGGTTGAACCACCAAATGGCCATCATTAATATGTGAAACAGTTTCTATTTTGTACCAAAATTTTGAACATAATTTGGTTAATGTAATCCCAAGATCTGGAGTAATCCATGTTTTGCCTTAAATTTACCTAAATTGCAGCCTCTGGCATATGCATCAATTCTTTCATAACCCTTTCACTGACATATTTTTTTATACTATAATCGAATATGTATATTTCCTGATTTCTCCCAAAATCATAAAAATATACTGCCTGTGAATGGTTATCTCTTGTGTAAAGTTATTTTAGTTTTTTAGATTTATTTTCTTATGTTACTAAGTTTTAGACAATAGAAAACTAAAGGTCATAAAGGCAACAAGGTTTTGATGTTTTATTGTTTTTTAGTTGTGCACTAAGATTAGTGAAAACAGGGCCACCAACGAGAATTTTGTGTACAGCCAGCCCCGTCTGCCCACCCCTTAGCATTAAATCCGACCCCCTCCTCCCATTTGCAGCTCAGTTCCTGCCCTGCCTGGGGGCAGGAAGGGATTCTCGTATAAACTTCAGAGAGGGCTCATTTGATTGGAAATTGGAAGTTCTAGTCCAGCTCTTAAGAGTCAAAATTGATCGAAGGGCAAATAACCCCCCCCACACGCCCTTTTTCCCTACCCCTTTCTTTGAACTAATTCTGTTTATACCTGAAGGTCGAATGAGAGTTAAAATATTTTGGTATTAACACACACATATTAGGCATCTGCTATCCTCCCTAACAAGGAAAGAAACCGAGAGTGTAAGGCAGTGGCGGATCCAGGGGAGGGGACACTCCCCCACAATCCTCAAGGCAAGGGTTTTAAGTTATACCCTGGGGACATATAAGGTTTTTATAGAAGGCGGTGTCGTAGAAACTTCAAAAAAGGCTCATTCGATTGGAAATTCAAAGGGCTAGTGCCCTTTGTAATAGTCGAAAGTGATTTGAGGACAACTAAACCCCCTCTCACGCCCACCTTTTTCCCAAACACATCCAATCAAAATTTTTAGACAGCCATTTAATTAAACGTAGTTTTAAGTTCTGGAAATTAGGTCTTTAAGGATGACAACTCCCCCACAGCCCTCAGGGCAAGGGTTGTAATTTAAGGATTCTCCGAATCTTCCCCATTATTTCTTATGGAAGGGATGCTCGTATAAACGTTAGAGAGGGCTCATTTGACTGAAAATTGAAAGTTCTTGTTCACTTTTTAAGAGTCAAAAGAGATTGGAGGGTAACTAGCCCCCCCTCCTCCAAGCCATAAATGCATCAGATAAAAATTTTGAGATAGACATTTTGTTAAAATAAGTCAAAATTCTGATAACAAAAAACTCCAGTGTCAACACAGCCCACCAGGGCCCGGGGGTAGGCGTTTTAAGTTATGCCCTGGGGCATAACTTATTAAGGGGGGTTTATAACTTATGGGAAAGGGTTTTGTATGGGAAGAACACATAGGAAATCTATTATAATTATCAAATTATAAGGTTAAAATACATACTCTGTGATAGATGCAAAATTGCTTTGGCGCACAAAATCCTATTAAGGTCAATTCCAAACAGTCATGATCCCTTTGTGTCAGCAAGTGAAATGGTCTAAACCCCCTTATTAGAGCTATTTTTTCAACCCATTCATTGTTGTCAATCGCTGTCCACAAGTTATGCAAACTGTCTATTGTTCATACATAAGGTTTTTATCAAAGAGGTAATCGTATAGACTTTGAAAAAAGCCTCATTCGATTTAAATTGAAAGTTCTAGATCTGTTTTTTAAAGTCAAGAACAATCGGACAGTAAGTAACCCCCCCCCCCCCTCCACGCCATAAAAAATTTTTGCAATCAAAAACGAACAAAAATTAATTAAAAAAAAACTTTCCGAAAAATAAGTTTTTCAAAGAAAAGTAAAGGTCATTTTAAACTTAAGCTCAGTTGATACGAATACCTGTTAAAATTCAAACTCAAAACGACCAGAAATTACTATTAAAGAATAAATGAAACCCAAAACGAACAGAAATTAAATAAACAATCATAACAAAAAACATACAACAAGTAATAATATAAATGAATAAATAGATCTTAAAGCGAGTTATGCTTCGATTGAATATGAAAATCAAGCTTAAAACGAAAACAAATGTTTTGCTATTAAAGTATAAATGAAACTTAAAACGAACAGAAATTAAATAAACAATCAATGCGAACAAACATACAATATATATTAATGTAAATGAATAAATAAATCTTAAAACGAGTGAAACTTAAAAAGAATATGCAAATCAAGTTTGAATCGAATAAAAATAACTACAAAGACGAATTTGGGTATCGTCTCACTGCAGAAGCCTAAAACCTACTGCGTCATTGGCACTTTACTGAAAACGAATTATATTACAAATGTTTTCTTTTGTACTTAATATTGAAAATAAATATTAAAATTACAGTAAAATTTTGAACTGATGAGCTTTTAGCAATTAATATCATTATGCATCAAATATTCAGTTTAATTTGTTAGTTCTTTTCAAGATTGGTCAAGACAAATATAGTTTCACAACAAAATTTGGATACTGCACCCTTCTTTAACTGTAAAAACCTAAAGCCTTCTGCGTCATTGGTGCTTCACTGAAAATGAATTACTCGTATATTACAAATCTATTATTTTCCAGTTCTTACAGCATTGAAAATGAAAATAAAAATTACAGAGGAAAAAAAAATCTTGAACTGATGGATCTTTCAACAATTAATATCATCATATATCTAATATTCAATTTGATTTTGTTTATACTTTCCAAGACTGTTCAAGACTCATATAGTTTTGCTATTTTTTTTAACTCTGCCATTTTTTCTAACTAATCGTGTTAGTTTGTTATGAAAACATTCTATGGCTTCTAGGCATTTCTATTTCAGCGGAAAACTGCACCTCAAACTTTGTGGAACATGCATTTTCTTGCATGAAACACCAAAATATAATAAAATGTCAAGTTTCGGAGTGTTCCACCACTCGCAAGCAAGTGCCATTGGTATTTTTGAATCCGCACGGTCAATTTAGGGGGTGGAGGGTAGGCTAATTCTCATAGCATCCCCATTCCGTCGTGGTATGATTCACATTTTCAACACCTGGCGTCCGGACTATCATATAATCTACCAAGCATACAACTACCCCAAATCAGTATCAATAAATAAATAAAACCCAAAACGAACAAAAATTAAAATAAATATTAGAGTCGAACTCAAAACGAGCATAAATTAATATGAGTAGAGTTCAAAACCCCTATGATTTCTAAAAGCCAGAATATAATTTGTACTTTACTGAAAAAAAAATTCAAATGAGTTTACTGAAAAAAAGTGTGCATTGTCAATTCAATATACATATGCTGATATTTATTCCCTAAAATCTTAATTAATTTTTGATTTCTTAAAGTTACAAAGAAAACATTTCAAAGAATTGTTTTCAGTAAAGCGCCAATGACGCAGTAGGTTTTAGGTTTCTGCAGTGAGGCGATACCCAAACTCTTGTTTGTAGTCATTTTTATTCGATTCAAACTTGATTTGCATATTCTTTTTAAGTTTCACTCGTTTTAAGATTTATTTATTCATTTACATTAATATATATTGTATGTTTGTTCGCATTGATTGTTTATTTAATTTCTGTTCGTTTTAAGTTTCATTTATACTTTAATAGCAAAACATTTGTTTTCGTTTTAAGCTTGATTTTTATATTCAATCTAAGCATTACTCATTTAATAGAAATTTCTGGTCGTTTTGAGTTTGAATTTTAACAGGTATTCGTATAAACTGGACTTAAGTTTAAAATGGCCTTTACTTTTCTTTGAAAAACTTATTTTTCGGAAAGTTTTTTTTTATTAATTAGCATAAAAAGTGAATTATTTTGACATATCTGGAAATCAACTACGCTGAACAAAATGGCTATCTCACAATTTTGATTAGATGTGTTTGGGGTAATTATGGGCGTGGGGGGGGGGCTAGTTGCCCTCCAATCACTTTTGACTATTAAGAGGGGCACTAGCCCTTTGAATTTCCAATCGAGTGAGCCTGTTTTGAAGTTTCTACGACAACGCCTTCTATAAAAACCTTATATGCCCCAGGGCATAACTTAAAACCCCTGCCCAAAGGGTTGTGGGGGAGTGTCCTCCTCAAAAAGATATTTTATATCTGGAAATCAGCTACGCTGACAAAATGCCTATCTCAAAATTTTGACTGGATGTATTTGGGGGAATGATGGGCGTGAAGGGAGGGGGGGGCTAGTTGAACTCCAATCACTTTCGACTATTAAAAAGGGCACTAGCCCTTTGAATTTCCAGTCGAATGAGCCTGTTTTGAAGTTTCTACGACAACGCCTTCTATAAAAGCCTTATATGCCCCCAGGGCATAACTTAAAACCCTTACTCTGAGGGTTGTGGGGGAGTGTCCTCCTCAAAAACCAGTTTTCTATCTGGTAATCAACTACGTTGAACAAAATGACTATCTCAGAATTTTGATTGCATGTGTTTGGGGGAACGATGGGCGTGGGGGGAGGGGGCTAGTTGCCCTCCAATCCCTTTCGACTATTAAAAAGGGCACTGGCCCTTTGAATTTCTAATCGAATGAGCCTTTTTTGAAGTTTCTACAACAACGCCTTCTATAAAAACTTTATATGCCCCCAGGGCATAACTTAAAACCCTTGCCCTGAGGGTTGTGGGGGTGTGTCCTCCTCAAAAACACATTTTCTATCTTGAAATCAACTACGCTGAGCAAAATGACTATCTCAAAATTTTGATTGGATGTGATTGGTGGAATGATGGGTGGGGGGGGATAGTTGCCCTCCAATCACTTTCGACTATTAAAAAGGGCACTAGCCATTTGAATTTCCAATCGAATGAGCCTGTTTTGAAGTTTCTACGACAACACCTTCTATAAAAAGCCTTATATGCCCCAGGGCATAACTTAGAACCCTTGCCCTGAGGGTTGTGGGGAAGTGTCTTTCTCAAAAACCTATTTTCTACCTGGAAATCAACTACGTTGAACAAAATGGCTACCTCACAATTTTGATTCCATGTTTTTGGGGGAAAGATGAGCGTGGGGGGGCTAGTTGCCCTCCAATCCCTTTCGACTATTAAAAAGGACTCATTGCCTTTGAATTTCCAAACGAATGAGTCTGTTTTGAAGTTTCTACGACAACGCCTTCTATAAAAGCCTTATATGCCCATAGGGCATAACTTAAAACCCTTGCCCTGAGGGTTGTGGGGGAGTGTCCTCCTCAAAAACACATTTTCTCTCTTGAAATCAACTACGCTGAACAAAATGGCTATCTCAAAATTTTGATTGGATGTGTTTGGGGGAATGAGGGGCTGGGGGGGGGGCTAAATGCCCTCCAATCACTTTCGACTATTAAAAAGGGCACTAGTCCTTTTAATTTCCAATCGAATGAGCCTGTTTTGAAGTTTCAACAACAACGCCTTCAATAAAAACCTTATATGCCCCCAGGGCATAACTTAAAACCCTTGGCCTGAGGGTTGTGTGGGAGTGGCCTCTTGAAAAACATATTTTCTATCTGGAAATCAACTACGCTGAACAAAATGGCTATCTCACAATTTTGATTGGATGTGTTTGGGGGAATGATGGGCGAGGGGGGGGGGGGGCTAGTTGCCCTCCAATCACTTTCGACTATTAAGAGGGGCACTAGTCCTTTGAATTTCCAATCGAGTGAGCCTTTTTTGAAGTTTCTACTACAACACCTTCTATAAAAACCTTATAGGCCCCCAGGGCATAACTTAAAACCTTTGCCCCATGGGTTGTGGGGGAGTGTCCTCCTCAAAAAGATATTTTCTATCTGGAAATAAACTACGCTGAACAAAATAGCTATCTCAAAATTTTAATTGGATGTGTTTGGGGGAATGAGGGGAGTGGGGGAGGGGGGGTTAGTTGCCCTCCAATCACTTTCGACTTTTAAAAAGGGCAGTAGCCACTCCAATTTCCAATCGAATGAGCCCTTTTCGAACTTTCTACGACAACTCCTTCGATACGAAGTGTCCAGGTATGGAGAAAAAAAAAACACATTGTGCCCACATCGTTCTTTACTTAGGCAGCGCTTGCTCGCTGCCTATGATATTAACCATTTTGAACAAAATTTAGTAATTTTTGGGTGAAAAAGGATAATAGCAGAGTTATCGAACCTTTCAATTATGTTAAATCAAACGACAATCTCCAAATTTTTATCGGATGTCTTTGGGGGAAAAGGTGCGTGGGAGGGGGGCTAGTTGCCCTCAAACCCTTTTCGTGACATAAGACAGGCACTAGGTCTTTTCATTTCAGTCCAATGAGCCCTTTTCCTATGTTCTAAAACCATTGGTCCGATACGGCCACCCATGGAAAAAAAACGAAAAAAACAAAAAAAAAAACAAAAAAAATAAACGCGCATCCACGATAGTTTTTCCGGCAAAAAATAGAAATATCCCTGTTTTTGTAAATAAGAGTTTCAACCATCTTCTGTGGGGTTCTTAGACATGCTGAATCTGATGGTGTGATTTTTTTTACTAAGATTACTTGAATTTTACGGGGTGTTTTCCCTCTTATTCGAAACTTTGGCAACTTTTCTCAGGCTCGTAGCTTTTGATGGGTAGAATCAAACTTAATGAATCTCATATATTTGGAATTAGCATAAAAAGCCAATTATTTTGACATATTTATTGTTATCAGAATTCTGTTTTTTAGAGTTTCGGTTACTATTGGGCCGAGTTGCTCCTTACTTACAGTTCTTTACCACGAACTGTTTGAAAAAACAGCATATTTTTTTGCAGCCTTCCGTTTCCACACTAATCCGGTAGAATTGACTAAAATTCTAGTATCTTTATTTACAAGCATAACATTTAGCTGTTTGAGCTAGATTATATAATTTCTGGCTGAAAAAAGCAATATCCAACAATTATGCCTGTTTTGGAAAAGGGAAAAAACGGACAAGAAACATTTTGTGTAATGGAGAAATCTAGCATCGATTTGGCTGGTTTTCACCGTTCGAAGAGAGAAAAAAAACAACAGTTCTAGGAGCTGAATAAACATTATACGCCGCATCTCATTTCCAAATAAAATTGAAAAATGACTATCACATAAATCTAGCTGTAATATCAAACAAAAACATTTAACCTTGTTAAATTTATCTACTTTTTTTGCAAGATTTTACACGCCCCCAGTGACTGGAAAATTCATGTGTGTCTAACGTGGAGAATTACCTTGGTTATGGATAAGCCTTTTTGTTCCGGTGCGTCTTGCTTGGTTTCAACACTTGCTTTGGCCGGTTCAGCGGTTAGACCATCGTCGAAATCATCATCGTAATCATCATCTGGTGTAAGCATAGAAGGCACGGGCACAAATAGTGGAACTCCTTAAAAAGAAGAACATTTAAAGAAGAGCCGTTTAGATACTCTGCAATGAAGAAAGCATACCACGCCAAATTGCACATTTCAATAGCTTTCTTTAAACACTTTTATTTAATTTCTTCTGTTCAGGATTTTTTTTTTCTTTTAATGCTCTTCTCTCTGTGAGTAAGTGATCTTTTTTTTTCTTTGAGCTAGTGACTCGTGTGTCTTCCTCTTCTTTACAGGCCAAAGTGCCTTTGGGGGAATAGTATATTGTATTATTGTATATGTATTTTATCGTGAATAAATCATATATTATTATCCTATCTTAGGTTGAAGATGATCTCCAAAGACGATATACCTATTTACAGCCGATTATATGACCACTGGTTGTTTCTAAGGAGATTTAGGTATGGTCTTGTGGTGAAATGTTACAAACGAGAATCGTTGGAATAAAATTTTTATTAAAGGTTATCACTGCAGTAATTGGTCAGACATGGTTATGAATCGTTAGTATAAGGCATCAAGGGCGCAAATTAATATATAGTTGTTTTAAAACTATATCCACATTAAGGTTTAAAATTGAGTATTTACATGTTTTATATAATATACATACCAAAAATGAAATCATACCCACAATGAGGTTTTCCCCTATCTCTACTACGATTACATCTACTGCCATCTCATCGTAAGAGTTGCCCAAAGCCAATACCCCTACACACACTCCTCATCCACTCCACTCTATTCAGATATTCACTATTCACTCCCTCTCATGGAGTTTCTACTCCCTTCAAGTATTTTCTTATAGCCTCTTTCTACCCTTTTCGAGGAAGTCCTTGGGCCCCAAGTGGATTGAGAAAAAACACGATTTTTGGACCTACTTGTCTTAACGTTTTTTCACTACAGTCCTAGGACGCGAGATGTCCATTTGCATTCAATAAATGGCAAATAGAAAATATAAGAATTGAAAAAACTGTCGCTATTAATCATTTCAGCATTAAAAAGAAATGAAGGATATATCGCTTCAGCTTCAAATCACAGGTCCTGGAACTTTTCAAGCTTCGGGCCAGATCACTGCCAAAAAATGTATCTCGGGCCAGACAAACTTCCAAAAAATAGATTATGGGTCAGTTCAGTCATTTAAATTGACCCATTTTAAAATCATTTGATTCAGTTTGACTTCCGAATGTTTAGATATTTTCGGGGTATTTAAGAAACATAATACAAACAAAAGCATCTTTGAAAACGTAGATGCACACTGGTACGGTACAACTTCTATAAACAGGAATATCAGGATATTTTTTTTCTGAGGAACGGGAAAAAGTAGTATCACAGGCCACAATTTTTTACTTTTTTTGGAGGGGTCTGGTTCCTTGGAACAATCTTAGTTGGATTCTTTCCAATGCTCACGCAAGTTGGAGAGGTTTACTCGGCTCAAGTTATATGGGAGGATCTTTCCATGAAGGAATTTTTCATGGGGGAAGGGACATTGCTATGAAGGGGACGCCGGATTTCCCAGCATTATTTAAAAAAAAATTCAAAAATTCAAAAAAAACAAGTTTTTCAACTGAAAGTAAGCAGCAACATCAAAACTTAAAATGAACAGAAAATACTACGTATATGATTGGGTTCACCCCCTAGTCAATACTTCGCTCTTTAAGCCAAAGATTTTTTAATACTTTCATAAGAGCTATATATTCTAATTAACGGCCTTTGTGATTAAGCGGTTATTTTTAAAGAATTGGAACAAAATTCGAACTTTAGCTTAAAGAGCAAGGTATTGACTAGGGGGCGAACCCCCTAATATACGTATTAAAAATATATGAATATAGAAGTTCATTATGTAAGTTAGTTCGTAAGTTACGTATATTTATTACTAATAAAAACGTTCGTAAATAAAATTAAACAAGTTTCGAGAAAGCCATTTAACCAAATAAAAGTAAAATTAATGTGCAAATTTTGTTTTGATTATTCATGTACGGTGAGCCAAAATCAAAACCTACATTAATTCAAAAACGTTCAAAAATTAAATAAAAAAAAACAAGTTTTTTTTTAACTGTAAGTAAGGATTGACGTTAAAACTTAAAACGAACAGAAATTATTCCGTATATGAAAGGGGCTGTCCCCTCCTCAACGCCCCGCTCTTACGCTAAAGTTTGAATTTCTCACAGCTCTATTTTTTTTTAATAAAAACTTTAGCGTAAAGAGCGAGGCATTGAGGAGGGGACAGCCCCTTTCATTTACGGAATAATTTCTGTTCGTTTTAAGTTTTAACGTCGTTCCTTACTTTCTGTTAAAAAACTTATTTTTTTTATATTTAATATAAGGTAGTAATATAAGCAAAACTAGCAGTGGGTTTGATGTGAGGTACGGAGTTTATTCCTATTGTAAGTGGATTACGATGCATTTTATCCAAAGAACCGAAGCAAATACCAAGAGAAAATGTAGTGTTAAACGGCAAGGTTAAACCGTTCTACACTTGAATTATGCAGATCGCTTGAGTGTTTTGGGGAAGAAGTGTTAGTGGAATGAATTAATTGTTACTTGGTTCGAGAGCCCAGGGTGAGAGAAAAGGATTGTAAACTAGTGCTAACAACACTTAAGTCACTTACATTAGGAATAAGTGAGGATAAAGAAGTAAGTAAGTAAGTAAGTAAATTTAATGCCCGAAAATTCACATGGAAATAAAAGGGAGTATAACAAAGGAAAAGGAAAAGAAAAGTCACACTAGGGAACATCACCAAAGATATTTGATGTACATTAGCAAAACTACTGGCACAGGATGGCTAGCAACGGATTCGCTCTTCCCTTAGCGTTTTTCAAAAAATTCTCGGGAACAAGGTTAACACAGACTGTTGGATCAGATACACCATAATTACGCATGATATAGGAGTTACTTGTCCATGGTGGAAGTCTCAGAAGGAACTTCGCGAATCGAAAAAACAAAACTCTTTCTTTTGCACACTGGGCAGACGACAGGTATTTCGAAAAAGGTGCTATATACAGTAGGGAAGAGAGGGGCGATACCGCACGGGGCGACTCCGTACGTTTGACCTGTCGTCTATAGTTTTTGAGCTAATCCTTTCAAAAAATTCCCGCTAGATGCCCTTCATGTAACGCTCATTTGGCGCAAGTTTTGAATTTTGGAGAAATGAGACAACCGAGAAAAGAGGTAAGGAAGTTTTTATATGCTTGCTGGAAATCCTGACACATGTAGTATTTGTCAAATATTTTCTAAGTTTTTGTAGCTCTTGAGCCGTGAGTTAGCAGGATCAGACAAGGTATACCCCTGCTATTTGCATGGTAATTTTCATCAGTAAATATCAGGCCGTTATCTACGAAAAAAAATATTTCAAAATGGTGCCAACATGGGGTGACTCCGGACACTTTTTTGGGGGCGATTCCGGACACTTTTCGTGGTGTCCGGTTTCGCCCTGTACTGACGGAAGTCTTTCATAAGTTGGAAAATGGAACTATGTGTAGCTGGAAGCAGAATGTTGGTAAAATTGACTGTATTCCTGGCGTCCTATATATTTGTTTTGACTATCAAACTTTGTTTTCAACATTTACACTTAGACAAAAGTTATCCCTTGTCTTACAGCCTAGCCTATTTAAACACAACTACTCTGTGTAACAATCTTTGTCTTGAATCAAAGTTATCCAAGATTAAGTCTGCCTATTATTTAGATACTTTGTTCCAACTTTAAGATCCTATGTTCAAGATTGGACAGCATTTTCTATGATTTGGCTAAGCTTAACCTTTAATTTCTATCCGAAATTAAGGTGTACTTTTGACTGTCTATGCGTTTAAAATAGTCTCGGCATGTCACTGTTTATGGCAAAAATATTCAAGCTAATCTTAATCGAATATTCTTCAATACTTTCTAACTGGTGTACCAATAAACCTTACCCCCCCCCTCCTTGTTTAAAATACATACTCTGAATTGTATACATTCAATGGATTATTGTCTTATATATTATAATGTTTAGTTTTATAATATATGTGATTGGAAGTTATAATTAGACAGTGATCATTCAAAAGGAGTCTTGTGAGATTTATATAAGCTTAGATTTACAGTACATCTTCACAGCTATGCCGATCAGTTCAATTCATTTTCACCCATCATATTTAAAAAAATACTTATTATTAAATGATTTACTATTATGTTGTACAATAAACATTTATTCAATGCCTACTTATATCAGAAAGATAAACAGTAGCGTCTAAGGCTGTATCCAAGGGGGTAGAGGGTTTGAAACCCCCCGAAATGTTTGTCCGACTTGTAGAAACGTAAGAAAAATGAACATAAACAAATGATTGATGTGGTTTTTTAAAGTTTTTTTGTTTAATGTTTTGTATTATAATGTAAAACTAAACATTACGCTGCCTGCAGGCATCTTTCCATTCTATGCCTCAAAGCACACCTCAAAGCATGGCGTGACCTGTGTTATTTTCCATGTTGTTCTCTTGAGGTTCTGACGATTATATTTTTCTTTTACAGATGGTTCGCCCCTACATTCGAAAGGAGAGTGGTCCTCCTGATCCAGAATTAGTCAGGCGTGCTGTTATTCAATTTATACATGGGAAGTTGTCTTTCCGAGCAACTGCAGAAGAATTTTCCCTGAAGAAGAGTACCCTTGCGGATGCCGTGAAACGATACAAGGCAAAAATGCAAATTCTCGAGCAGAGTGGTGCTAGTGGTAGCAATTTTGACAATGACATTGTTCAGGAGAGCACTAAGTTTGTTTTTACTTCCAAACAAGAGAAAGAGCTTGCTGCATACCTCGAAAAATGCTCACTACTTAACCATGGTCTGACTCCCTATGCAACAAGAAAGTTAGCCTACCAATGGGCAATAACATTGAAGATAAAATTCCCATCAAGCTGGAAATTGAATGAGAGAGCAGGAGTGGATTGGCTAAGAGGTTTCATCAAGCGGAAGTTGTTCAGGCCCCAAAGGTGATTGCTAAAAGGGGAGCAAAACAGGTGGCACAGACTGTGTCAGCAGAAAGAGTGGAAAATACCACAATGCTATGCTTTGTATCTGCAATTGGTCAGACAATTCCACCAGTGTTTGTTTTTCCAACAGTCAAAGCTCCAGAAAGGATGTATCGAGATGGACCACCAAGATGCATTGGCTTAGCCCATCGCAGTGGATGGATGACTTTGGACAATTCCCTTTGTTCCATGGAACACTTTCTAAAAGAGGTCAAACCCAGCAAAAATAACCCTGTTTTATTCTTGTTTGACAATCATGAAAGCCATATTTCAGTAGAATTAGTTTCCTTGTGTAAAGATAACGGCATCCACCTCCTAACCTTTCCTCCCCATTGCTCCCATCGTCTCCAACCCCTTGATGTTTCAGTGTATGCACCATTGAAGCATGCAATCAGGGAGTCATTTGACAATTGGATGCAATTAAACCCTGGTCAGAGAATTTCAATACATGAAATAGAAAAATTGTCCAAGTATCCCTTTCTGGAAAAGCTGAATCCTCAAAACATCACAAATGGTTTTGAGAAGGCAGGAATTTGGCCTTTAAATCCAAATGTGTTCACAGAAGTCGATTTTCTGCCAGCTGAGGTAACAAACCGCCCAGATCCAGCTGAACAGAATGCCCCAGAAACTTCCAATATGGATGATCCTCACCCTGGTTTATTTTGTGATTCATCTCCTGTCATGATGGGTCAACAGCAGTCAAACTTGCCTACGGCAGTAACTCCTGAAAGCATCAGACCATATCCACAGGCAAAAATGCATGTGTGGCCGCGCAAAAACCGTAAAAAAGGCAAAAGTAGAATTCTGACAGAAACGCCAGAAAAAAGAGCACTAGAAGCAGAGACTGAGCTAAGGCTTGCTAAGAAAAAGAAAAAGTCGCTAAAAAAGTCAAAGGTTTCACTCATTGCTGACAAAACTAGAGACAGCATTTCAGACATAGATATACAGCTCAATGACGAGTCAGATGACGAGTCTTTACATTGTGGAAGTATCAGTGAGTTTGAGACAGATGAAGAATTATCTTGTGGAAATTTTGTGCTTGTGAGGTTTATGGTTGGAAAGAAGCAAAACTCTGCTGTTTACTATGTTGGTGAAATTGAAGAAATAAGTGGCAGGGTAGCAAAAATAAACTACCTGCGCAAGTCTGGTAGGAAGTTAATCTTCCTTGAATGTCGAGATTGTGCAGAAACTGACTTTCAAGACATTATTATGAAGCTTCCCGCACCGGTATCAGTAGGAGGAACTGGGCGAACAGCCAAAGCTCTTGTATTTGGCTGTGATTTGGCCCAATTTCCTATACAATAAATTTAATGTTACATTTAACTTGTATGTTATCTGAATTAAATGTTAATAATATCTGAATCAATAATTACAAGCATTAATTAATGAATGTACAGAAATGCCCCATGTGTCCGAAGTCACCCCCTGGTTGGGGTGACTTTGGACACTTGAATAGGTCACACATTTTTGGGTCTCACCAAGAAACAACTTGATGGATGTCATTGAAAAAAATCACCAAGAAAAGTGAATAATTGAGCTATCTATTCATGTAAAAAGGAAGTTTGTATCTTTAGAAATACGCTTTTTAGGGGTCAAAATCCTCAAAATGTACGGTTTCACCTCTCTCTCCCCTACATGTGGAAGGGCAATGGCATTATACAACGACGCAAGATATCAAACAGTTCGTGGTAGCGAACTGTAAGTAAGGAGTGACCCGGCTCAATGGTAACTGAAACTCTAGAAAACGGGATTTTGATACCAATAGATACATCAGAAGAATCAAATTTTAATGCTGATTTCAAATATATAAGTTTCATCAAGTTTGGTCCTACCCATCAGAAGTTACGCGCCTGAGAAAATTTGGCTGATTTTCGAAAAAAAGGGGAAAGACCCCCTAAAAGTTATAGAACCTTAATGAAAATCACTTCATCATATTAAGCGTGATCGTATGAGTGATGTCCTAGAATATCGTGGGAGGGCTCATTGGAACGGAAATTAAAAGTTCTAGTGCCCTTTTTAAGTGACAAAAAATGGAGGGCAACTAGGCCCCCTCCCACGCTCATTTTTCCCAAAGTCACCCGATCAAAATATTGAGATAGCCATTTTGCTCAGCATGGTCGAAAATAAGATAACTATATCTTTTAGGATGACTTAATCCCCCGAAGTCCCCGGGGCTGAAAGTTATAAACTTGGGGGAAGGGACATTGCTGTGAAGGGACAACTGAAAGTAAGGAGCAACATCAAAACTTAAAACGAACAGAAAATATTAAGTATATGATTGGGTTCACCCCCTAGTCAATACCTCGCTCTTTAAACCAAAGATTTTTTAGTACTTTCATAAGAGCTATTTATTCTAAATAACGACCTTTGTGATTAAGGGTAATTTTTAAAGAATTGGAACAAAATTCGAACTTTAGCTTAAAGAGCAAGGTATTGACTAGGGGGCGAACCCCCTAATATACGTATTAAAAATATATGAATATAGAAGTTCGTTACGTAAATTACATATATTTATCACTAATAAAAACGTTCGTAAATAAAATTAAACAAGTTTCGAGAAAGCCATTTAACCAAATAAAAGTAAAATTAATATGCAAATTTTGTTTTAATTATTCATGTACGGTGGGCCAAAATCAAAACCTGCGTTAATTCAAAAACGTTCAAAAATTAAATAAAAAAAACATTTTTTTTAACTGAAAGTAAGGAGCGACGTTAAAACTCAAAACGAACAGAAATTATTCCGTATATGAAAGGGGCTGCCCCTCCTCAACGCCTCGCTCTTTACGCTAAAGTTTGACTTTCTCAAAACTCTATTTTTTAAAACAATAAAAAACTTTAGCGTAAAGAGCGAGGCGTTGAGGAGGGGACAGTCCCTTTCATATACGGAATAATTTCTGTTCGTTTTAAGTTTTAACGTCGTTCCTTACTTTCAGTTAAAAAAAACTTGTTTTTTTATTTAATTTACGGCAGAACCAATGTCTATTACCAATAATTGACCCGAAGTAATGGTAGGTAGTGATAATATTGAGTGACTGGGATGTTTCACCTATCTAGGTACCATTATTAGTGAGGAAGGTGATACAGGAAAGATGTAAAATATAGAATAACCCAGGTGGAGGGGGTTTCTTCGCAATTTAGAAAGCTTTTCAAAAATAGAAAGTTGAGCCTTTGAACTAAGACAAAGAAACAACGATAATAGCAGTTGTCCAGTCTTGTCCTGAAACGTGGGCGCTTCAAAAAGTCGAGTTTCCCAAAGAAAAAGGCCAAGAATAGTTTTAGGTACTCATTTCAGGAAATATGCATCAAACAATAGACTCTTTAAAAATTGTGCTGTGGTCCTATCCTTTCGGGCTTTAACGAAACGAAAGGAGAAGGTGTTTAGATACCGCTTTACGGATGATAAGTTTTAAAAATTGGGATTTTTGGCAATTCAGCAAAGCCCAAACAAAAAGCAGGGCGTCCTAGAATGGGATTAGTTGAAAAACTTTCCGAAAAATAAGTTTTTTAAAGAAAAACAAAGACCATATTAAACTTAAGATAAGAAGAAATAGAAATCTACAATAACCCAAACTCAAAACGACCACAAGTTACTATTAAAGAATAAATGAAACCCAAAACGAACAGGAAATAAATAAGCAATAATAGCAAAAAAGCATTCAACATGTACTAATATAAATGAATAAATAAATCTTAAAACGAGTGAAACTTAAAAGTTTAATAAGCAAATCAAGCTTGAAACGAATAAAAACCAATACAAACAAGGGTTTGAGTTTTGCTTCCTTTCATTGTAAAAGTCTAAAAACTATTGCGTCATTGGCACTTTACTGAAAACTAGATGTGTCTTGATTAGTCTTGGCAGGTACAAATAAAATCAAACTGAATATTTGATATATAATGCTATTAATTATTGAAAGACCATCAGTTCAAGATTTTAATTGAATGTAATTTTGTTTTCATTTTTAATGCTGTAATAACTGGAAAAGAAAATATCTGTAATAAAATATGTTTTCAGTGTAACACCAATAACGCAGTAGACTTCAGACTTTTACAATTAAGGAAGGGGGGCAGTATCCAAACTTTTGTTTGTAGTGCAGCTATATTTGTCTTGAACAGTCTTGGAAAGAACTAATAAAATTAAACTGAATATTTGATATATAATGATATTAATTACTGAATGATCATCAGTTCAAAATTTGATCTTAGTGTAATTTTTACGTTTATTTTCAATGTTGTAATAAGTGCAAAATAAAATATTTGTAATATAATTCGTTTTCAGCAAAGCGCCAATGATGCAGTAGGTTTTAAACTGTTACAGTGAAAGAAGGAGGCAAAACCCAAACTCTTGTTTGTAGAGATTTTTATTCCTTTCAAGCTTGATTTGCATATTAAATTTTTAAGTTTCACTCGTTTTAAGATTTATTTATTCATTTATATTAGTACATGTTGAATGCTTTTTTTGCTATGATTGCTTATTTAATTCCTGTTCGTTTTGAGTTTAATTTATTCTTTAATAATAATTTCTGGTCGTTTTGAGTTTTAGTTATTGTAGATTTCTATTTCTTCTGATCTCAAGTAATATGGCCTTTACCTTTCATTAAATAAACTTTTTTTTCATTTTTTTTTTTAATTATTTTCTGTTCGTTTTTTTATTGCCAAAGTTTCAAGTTTTCCAAATTCCCTATTTCAAAATAACTTTTATTTCAAAATAAATTAATAGTCTTGACAAGAACTAATAAAATTAAATTCAATATTTGATATATGATGATATTAATTGCTGAAAGCTCACCAGCTCAAAATTGTGTTTCACTCAGGACCGGCTTTAAAGCTTTGACACTTCTATGCCCAAGCGTTTTTGCCGCTCCGTTTTTGCAAGATTTTCGGGGAAATCCCCAAAACTTCGTGAATAGAGAAAGGCGCAGGGCCTATAGGGCCTATTGGGAAATCCTGGTCTGGTTTCAACATAATTTTCATGTTATTTTCAATGTTGTAATAAGTACAAAAGAAAATATTTATAATATAATTCGTTCGAATAAAGCGCCAAATACGCAATAGGCCTTATGCATTTACCGTTAGAGAAATCGGTCATAGCCAAACTCTTGTTTGTGGTAAAGAATATAGGTGTCTTGAACAGTTTTGGAAAGAGGTAATAAAATTAATCTGAATTCCCATGGTTTTTCGAATAAAATATCGCTAATAAGTTTTTAGGGTGGGAGGGGGGTGTGGATTGAGGGCCAGGGGTCAGCTCCCATGCTTTTTGGAATAAAATGTCGTTAATAAGTCTTTTTTTTGGGGGGGGGGGGTCGAATCAAGGAGGGAGGGCCAGGGGTCAGCTCCCATGATTTATCATTGATAAGTGTTTTGGGGAAGGGAGATGTATCGGGCTATGGAGGACCAGGGGTCAACACCATATGTTTTGGAACAAAATATCAGTAACAAGTTTTTTGCTGTTTTTTTAGGGACGAGGACCATGCCGAGAAGGTCAGGGGTCAGCTCCCTTCAGTTTTGGAATATCATTCATAAATTTTTGAGTGGGGAGGGGGTTGGGCTTATCTGATCTTTGAAATATTTCCAAAACCCTCGCATAGGAGCCTTATATACCACAGGGCACAGCACACAACATTTGACCCCGTGCTCTGGGGGATTGCGTTGAATCTGAAGTTTTCGTTATCTGATCTTCGGACTTGTTTTTAGCAAAACAGCAATCTCAAAAATCTAATCAGATGGATTTAGAATAAAGAGGGCAGGGGGTGGGCTTGTTGCCCTCTGGTCCCTTTTGACTCTTAAAAAAGGAACTAGAATTTTCAATTTCCAACAGAATGAGCCCCCTCCAAAGTTTATACGGTCATGCTTTCCATAAAAAACATTATATGCCCCCGGGGCATAATTTACAACACTAACCCCCGGGTTCTTGGGGGTTATGTAAACCCCAGAGTTTTTATTATATGATCTTTGTTCTATTTTGGACAAAATGAAAATCTAAAAATTCGATTAGACGCATTTGAGGAAAAGACAGTTGGTGGAGGGGGGGGGGGACTAGTTGCCATCAGATTACTTTTGACTCTCAAAAGGGGAACTAGAACTTTCAGTTTTTAGCCATTTGAGTCTCCTCCAAAGTTTACCTCTTCCATAAAAACCTTATTTGCCCCTGGGCATAAGTTACAACCTTTCCTCCGGGCTCTGAGGGGGGGGGATATGTTGACCTTGGAGTTTTGCTATCTTATCATTGGACTATTTCAAACAAAATGGCTATCTCACGATTTTAATTGAATCCGTTTGGGGAAAAGAGGGAGTGGGCGAGGAGGGGGAGGGGGTGTAGATGCCCTCTGCTCACTTTTGAATCTTAAAAAAGTAGCTAGAATTTTGAATTTCCAGTCAAATGAGCCACCTCTGAGTTTATACGACCATCCCTTACATAAAATCCTTATATGCCCCCGATGCATAACTTACAACACTTGCCCTCGGGCTCTGGGGGGGGGGTTGTATCAACCTTGAAGTTTTGCTATTTTATCTTTAAGCTATTTTGAACAAAATGGCTAACTTAAAATTTTGATCGGACACATTTGAGAAAAAAGGGCCCTGGGGAGACTAGTTGCCCTCTGATCACGTTTGACTCTTAAAAAGGGCGCTATAACTTCCGATTTCCAATCGAATGAGCCCCCTCCGAAGTCTATACGACCATTCCTTCCATATGAAGTAACTCCGGTGAAAAAAAAAATAAAATACTGGAGCCTTATGGTCTTAGGGTTGGTGGGGGAAGGCAAGTTGCGATCGGATCACTTTTGATTCTTAAAATGTGAACTAGAACTTTCAATTTCTAATCATTTGAGTCCCCTTTGAAGTTTAAATGACCACCTATTCCATAAAAACCTCATATGCCCCCAGGAATAAGTTACAGCCCTTCTCCCGGATTTTTTTTGGAGGGGGGAGGGTATGTTGACCCCCAAGTTTGTTTCATCTAATCGTTGGACTATTTCAAACAAAATGACAATATCAAATTTTTTTCGGATGTATTTGGGGAAAAGAGGGTGTGGGGGGGGGGAGTATATACCCACCGATCACTTTTGATGACTTTTAAAAAGTTACCTAGAATTTTCAATTTCCAATCAAATGAGCCACCTCTGATGTTTATACGACCACCCCTTACATAAAACCTTATCTACCCCCGGGCCATAACTTACAACACTTCCCCTCGAGCTCTGGGGGGTTGTATTGGCCCCTGAGTTTTTGTTATTCCCTTCCATAAAAGCCTTATATGTCTCCGGGCATAAATTACAGCACTTGCGCACAGGTTCTGAGGGGCTGTGTTATTCCTGGAGTTTTTGTTATATGATATTTGGCCTATTTTGAACAAAATATAAACTATATACAAATTTCGATCGGACACATTTGGGGAAAAAACGGTTAGGGGGGGCTATTTGACTCTTAAAAAGGGAGTCAGAACTTTCAATTTCTAATCATTTGGGTCCTCTCCGAGGCTAATACGACCACTTCTTCCATAAAAACTTTTTAGGCCCGCAGGGCATAATTTACAACCCTTCCCACGGGCTCTGGGGGGGGGTGACCCCAAAGTTTTGTGATCGTTGGACTATTTAAAAAAAACTGGCAATCTTAAAATTTTGATCGTATGCATTTGGGGAAAAGAGGGTTTGTGTTTGGGAGGGGGGGGCAGTTGTCCTTCGATCACTTTTGACTGTTAAACACGGCATGGTAACTTACGATTTCCAATCGAATGAGCCCCCTCCAAAGTTTATACGACCACCCCTTTCATATGAAGGGCCTCTGGGAAAAAAATAATATTAATAACAAAACATTGGAGCCATATGGCCTTCATTATAGGCCACTTTATACCATTGCCTCTTATGATAAGAAGTTACAAGAACTTAAAGGCAGCAGAAACCTCATGGCAGGGAGTGATGAGACAAATCTCTTAGCGAAGTCGATTGGATGAGGATCGTTAAAATCTGTGTTTGCCACAGGCGGCGTAGTGCTGCGTTACAAAAAATATAAAATTGGAACCAATATTATAGAATTTTAGCATTTGGCAAATTTCCCAACGCACCTAAAATGTATAAAAAGAGGTCACAACTCCAGCATTTTGTAATTTTTTTTCTTTTTAAAATAAATTCTAAGGTATATTTCTGATGCTAAACAAATTCTGGTTGCATTCTCGAAATCTTCAAGTTTCACTTTATCAAAATTAGACATTGATGAGCCGGGGTACAGAATCCGGAAATTCTAGGTGGGATGGGGGCAAACCCTATTTTTTTCAAATACAGGGGAGGAGGACGTTGTTAATTTTTGATTAAAAAAATTGAAAAAAGGTGTTTTCTAAAATATAGGAGGGGAATTGCGAGAAAACACTTTTTAATTCAAGAAAAATAAAAGACAGGTTTGAACTTACCCCCAATAGGTGGTTTCTTAGTCGGTGACATGACTCCTGGAGAGAGAGACCCAGCAATCATACCCATTGAACTTGACTTGACCACTATAGGATTGAATTTCTTCTGTGAAGGTTTGACATTACTTTCTTCATCTGCTTGGTATCCAAACTCTTCGCTTAATACAACGCTTCTTCGAAAGTTTTTCTTATTTTGTTCCAGCATGTCTAAGAAATTCTTTCTGGATTGTTTTACTATCCCTTCTTCAGTATCACTTCCACCGGAATCAGAAAGACGTAAAAAGTCTTTCTGAAAGCTTTCTTTTAAAATGCTTTTCCGTTGCTCCACGTGCGAACGAATTTCGGCTGCTTTTTGACGCACTGAAACGTTAAGAGTTCCAGAAATATCACTTGCGGAAGCGGCTTTTTGTAAACTATTTTTTTCTAGAACTTTCAAAAAGTTTTTAGGATTTGCTGAATTTTCTTCATTTTCACTGCCCGAATCTAATTTTTTGGCGAAATCTTTTTCAAATTCTCGACTAGAGCTCCTAGCCATACTGAATTGTTTATGAACTTCTTCAGCTTTCTTTCTGACGGAAACATTTTCAAAATCAGCTTTTAAATCACTTCCAGAAGAAGTCTTTTTCAAAGAGTTTTTTTCTAACGCTTTCAAAAAATTCCCCGGTTTAACCAAATTTTCCTCCGAAATTTCTGCATTTTCAGTCCGGATTTCTTTAAAAGTATGACTGCGTTTAATTTTAGATTCAGGTTTCTTCGGCAGAACAGGTGGCAAAGGGGGTAAAGTAAGCCTCCTTTGCGAGGGCTTAACAAGGTTTTCTTCGACAACTTCTGCATTAGAGTCATTATCAGTATCTGATGCAGACTGAGGGCGCTCTTTTCGCTTTATAATGGGCTTTTCACCGGCAAGTCTTAACGACAAACTACGCGTAATATCACTGGCTACACCCCTTTTTACGTTGCTCCCAAGCTTTCCTACTTTCGCATCAGGGCTACCTTTAGGGGGCTTTTTATTTAGAAAGCTTAAGTCAATTTTTCCAATTTTCCGTGGTTCATCCTGCTTATTATCACTCATTGTCATATTTCTTGAGTTTTTTTCAGCCCCTCTATTTATAAACTTATCCTCATCTGCAAACTCACTATCAAACAGACTTATTTCTGAAGTATTTTGACGTTGATAGTTCAGTGGCTTAGTCTCAGACGCTTTATCAGTGTCAACTAATATATTTGTTTCCTTCAAAACAACAATTTCCTCACTATTGTTAAACTTATTTGACGATTGAAGCGAATTGATATTTTCTAAACCAGCAGAATCACTCCGAGCATTAGTAGCCACTGTATTAGCCTCAATTTCTTTATCAGGGCCACTTGTCAACTTATTTTTATTGAATATATCTTCTTCGTCACTTTCCTTAAAATCAAAACACTTATTTGACACCGGGGGTGGCTCGCTAGTTTCTAGAACTTTCAAGACACTACTACAATTGACAGCAAATAAATTACTCCCAGTTTGATTATTCTCCAAATCTAAAGGTTTAGAAAAAAGAGTACGTTGATCACTTGCAGCCTCGTCGGCAAGTGCCTGTTTCTCATCCAGTGTTCCAAGTTCGACTCTAGGTTTATTAATAAACTCCAATGACGTAGCGGACGGTGATCGAACTGGAGTGACCATATCAGATCCGGAAATGTTCGGAGAACTTGGGCTTAAATCAATTTTCGTAGGCGAAATACTTTTATATGTCATTAAGCTATCACTTGTTGTATTTGTATCATTTCTCATGGAGAAATATCTATCTGTTTCTTTATTCGCTAAAGAGCCGCTATTGGCTGTGTTTTGGATAAGTATTTCATTAGGGCTACTCCTAAAACTGTCATAAGGAATAATTCCGGTAACCTGTACTGGTTTCGGAGAAGAAATAGAAGATTCATTGCGCATAAAAGGGTCGCACGTGGTATTGCTGGCATTATCTTTTTCAATATCTGGGAAAACACCTGTTTCTTTATAAACATTCCCTAATCTAATCGGCGGTAATGGGGCATCATTAACATCGTTAATTTTGCGCTCACTTTCCAAAATATTACTTTGCATGCTTGAAGATGACCTGGTAGAAATTCCGGAGTCCATTTTTTCTGTGGCATTTGCTTCATCTTCTAAGTTCTCAGGGGACATCAATTTTGTAAACGGTGTAACGTTTGAGTCATGAGTAGGTTCTGTGGATAGTCTAAATGTTGGAGGTAATTTTGGCTTAAATATATCATCATCGCTCTCACTGTCGAATAAGCCATTTAGACTATCTTCAACTTTGAGCTGAGATAATAAGGGTTTATCAACTTCCCAAATCGATACGGTTTCTGGTTGTTTTGACTTACTGAAGATATTTGCTTGACTGCCTTGCTGGGATCGACTAGGTATTTGTGGATTATTTTCAGTTTCGCCGGACTGACAATTAATTCCTCCTTGTGGATAACCTGATTTTATAGCAGGCAAATGATTATTTTTGATGATTTCTTGATTCAGGCTTCGACTTTGGCTTAAATTATCACCGTCATTTTTTACTCCTCGCACAGTTTTCTTCTCGAATTGATCGTTACTAGGTTTTTCTTGCGCCGATCTTTTCATTTCACTATTTCTATAATCATTGTTCCTTTCTGGTGGGGAGTTAGGGAAGGAACGAAGCAGTTCATCATCGCTAGAGCTTTCAAAAATACGATGTTGAATTCCTATTGTGGGTACTTCACTGCTATTCAGACCATCATATCCATGTTTAGTTAATACCTTTTGGTCTGCAGACTCAGAAAAAAGAGAATCTTCCTCAGAGGAGATATTTTCTGCTGCAAGGACGTTAGGGAGTCTTGCTTCAACTTTTTTAATTGACATGACGGCTTCCTTATTAGGTGAAAACAGGTCTTCATCGCTTGATATTTCCAACACGTCCTTCTTAAGTGTCTTATTAGAACCTTTTCTATTTGGACACTGAGTGCCAATAGATCCATCAGGTTGAAACTCACTTTTGTCTATGACAGATAAATCAGAGGCAACCATTTCTTCCCCTATACCAGAAATCATTTTAGATTCAGAATGTACTACATTTTCACGGCTCATTCCGTCGTCAGAAAATTTTGCATTATCCCTACTTCTAGTTACTTGATCTTCGCAGGTACCATTGCTTAAGACTTCCCTATGGAGTTCATTTGCATCTCTAGCTTTATTCGTATTTGCAGTTTTTATTGGAGGCAAACCTTTATCTCTAAGTTCCCTTACCAAACTCTTTTTAGAGGTTCCATTAGAATCCTGACACTGAACAGGTCTATCACAATTAGCATTACTCTTGCTTTTAGGAGCCATACTGGAAGTAAAGGTTTGATCATCTGTTGACGTTCCAAATAAGGTTCTGCACTCAGTAGCACGTGAATCGTCCACAATAGAAGATTTCCCTCCTGTTGGAGTAACTATGTACGATCTTGTATCACGATCAACTGGAGAATTATAACCGACAACATCGTTATTTGAAATATCACTTTGACTAAGTATTAGAATATCTTTATTTATTTCTGTCTGTGCAATTTTAGGTAAAAACAAGTCTTCATCACTTGAAACCACTGCCACGCTCTCTTTAAAGGCCTGATTAAGACTTTGTCCAGTCCCACTAGATTTATTTTCACTTCCCGAAGGTGCTTTGGAGCCAGCAGTTTCATGATCTTTTATTATACTCCTCGCATTGTTAGTCAAAATTTCACTGGTAGGAGATTGGAAATCTGATGAGCCGTGTGGTACAACATTGCTAGTTCGTTCATAAATTAAATTATCAGGAGCCACATCCTTACTGCCTTGCAACACTGGATTTGTTGAAATGCTCGGCCAATAAACATTACTGCCAATCATACTGTTATTTAATATATCAACTTTTTTCTTCTCAGCATGAGAAAATCTCTTGCTCCTTTCTTTATTAGCTTGAGATAGTATGCCAAAAAGCTCTTCGTCACTATTACTATCGAACAAAGATGAAGATTTCGTGACTGAAGACGTTTTTACAATAGGAGCTGTAGAAGTGGATCGTGCTTCTTTTTCGGATGCTACCTTAGCTGGAATGTTGACTTCAGCTGATGTCACTTTGGATTTTGGATCCCACTTTGGATTTTGGCCAATGCCACTTTGACTAGATTTTGGCTTAGGAATAAATAAAACATCTGAGTCGGAATCACTAAGAGAAATTTTCGGTAATCTAGTATTAGTAGTAACTGTTTTATTAATAGACGTGACTGTGTCGTCGAAATAAGGTATTTTATTTTGATTCAAGGTGCTTTTTGCCTTATTAGGTCTGGGAGAAAACAGCTCATCATTACTATCAGAGTCAGTAAATAGTGATGTGTTTTTATTAATACTTTTAGAAGAAACTTGTCCACCAAAACTTAATGATTTAACAGATTCTGTTTTATTAGACTGTGAAGGCAGCGAGAGACTGGGCACAGAAGGCAATGAGGGTTGTACAGGCGGAACTTTCCTTCCGAGTACTGCGTATGAAGACTGCGATTGTGTTCCTTGGTTCAATCCCACGTCATCAGATTTGATTCCGATTTTTAAAAGCCTTTTATCAGACTTGGGACCAGGTTGAGGGGAAAATAATTCATCACTATCTGAGTCATCAAAAAGTGAAATCTTTTTATCAGACGTTTCAGATTTAAAAGTGGATAGGCTGTCCTTCAGATGAGATGGCTCAATATTGGGTAGATTTTGGTTTTCTTGCGAGCTTATACCAGGTGATGGTAGCTTTTTCGAATCAAGCATGTTTGCTTTGGGAACTATTTTGTTTGTACTACTAGGCAAAAACAGTTCTTCATCATCAGAATCATCAAAAAGAGACTTAAATTTTTCTTGAACTCCTGCATCAACTGAGCTTGTGACACTCTTGGATTCAGAGGTAACACTGGATGGAGCAGAATCTCTGTTTTTTTCAGTTGTGACTACTTTAATCGGCTTTGAAGTAGAAAAAGCATTATTCTCCTCCCCAGGCTCAACCAATCCATGTCTCCTAAAAATAAACATAACTATGTGGACGAGTCAATATAAACATGATGTTTCTCAGCCTCCTTAATATAAATCAAGGTTTGGGAAACAAATATGAACTCAGATAAAATGTTAAAAAAATGACTGCTCATAAAGTTGATCAGATGGATCAAGTTATGTTATTTCACTTCCTCCTCGCCCTAAAGTATAAAATATATATAATTTCATGTGACAAAAGTCAAACTTCTGTTTAAGGATTTTTGTCCTGAACACTTTTAGGCTGTAACTCTTTTTAAGCTAAGTTTTCAGTACGACCAGCTCTTTCTTCAATAGCAATATTCATGGCATCATCAAAAAATTGATCAAAGATACTTCCCTCTGCATTTATGGCTGGGTTCGCTTAATATGATAAACTCTTAATTTAAGTCAAATATATGGGATTTCTTAAAGTGGTTTCAAACGAAGGTGATCCGTTGGGTAGTTGGGGATTACTGAAAAACAAGATCGTTCTCAACAGAGTTTAGTTTTCACTTCCTCCCCTATTCCAGCTACAAAAGAACAGAATTTTCATCGGAAAATTTCATCGGAAAATATCAAATTCTTTTTCAATACAATAGAAAGTAAAAATTAATTTAGAGATTTTTGGTGATGAAAGCATTTGGTTTATAACCCTACCTAAACAAATTTTTTAGTACGATCAGTTCTTTTTTTAAAGTAAGAATCGTTGAATAATTTAATGATTGATTGACAATTAATTAATTCACTTAATCTAATTGAACAATTAAGTAAACAATAGTTTTGGAAAACAGGCTTGTGTGGTTACCCTTTACAATAGACACAAATTTTCCACCGACAACATTTTCTTATAAGGTAATGTTTTTTCTTTGGAATCTCAGGTATGGACATTTTCATCAAATAGTTCGTGGTAACAAACTGTAAGCATGAAGCGACTCAGCTCAATAATAACCGAAACTCTAAAAATTAGAATTTTGACCTCAATAGCTACATCAAAAGAATTGGCTTTTAATCCTGATTCCAAATGTATATGATTCATTAAGTTTAGTAAGTCAAGGAATCTTAAAGAAATGTGGAATTTTTTATTTCTTGCCAGAAGAGAGATCACAGATGCGCGTTTATTTGTTTGTTTGCTTTTTTTTTCAGAAGTGATTGTATCGAACCAATAGTCCTAGAACATTGGGACTGGATTCATTCGAACGGAAATCAAAGGTTCAAGTACCCTTTTTAAGTGACCAAAATAATTGGATGGCAACTAGCCCCCCTCCCCTTCCACACCCCATTTTCTCCAAAGTTGTCTGATCAAAATTCTGAGATAGCCATTTTGTTCAGCATAGTCGAGAGGACCAACAACTATGCCTTTGTTGATAGCATGACCCCTCACAGCCCCCTGGAGAAAGGGCTGTAAGTTATGAAATATGCCCATTCATTGCATATAGTATTTGTCATTGGGAAGTATACAGATATATTTCGGAGGAAATATACCAAAGAAGTGGTAATTGGTTCCAGATACAAATAAAAGATATATCTGGACATGTCTTCATTTGTTCCAGAATGGTCTCTTTCAGTGACCTCTGGGATTTTATTATGGAAACATTGAAACACTTTTTGTATGTAATTTTTAATAGCTTGACTAGTATGCATGTATTTCACAAGTTTTACCTGACATAGGGTTACCATATAGATCTTATGGTAGAGACTCCACCGTGCCGGGTAAAGAATGTAAAGCCTCGAAACCCGTTAAGGCAGGTGGTATTTCTTCTGATGAGCCCTAAATGGAAGGTTCTACTTGGAAATATTTTGCTAGATTTAAGGTGCTTTTGCTGGTAAATTTACAACGACTTACATTTATTGATGACGAATTTGCATGAATTTGGACATTTCTATTTGGTTGACGGTTCGGGTATACTGTTTGGTCCTAGGTAGTTGGATAGATGGGTAAGGTAAAAGCCTCGTTCAAGTGCACATTTGTCTCAATTGCTGGATTAGGACGACAGTTTTTTTTTTT
>JAQQPU010001866.1:0-15903 GCA_029168905.1 Artemia sp. Kazakhstan ARC1039 | reverse complement strand
GGGGGGGGGGGTTGTCATCCACAAAGACATAATTTCCAGAACTTTCACTACGTAGAAAAAATGGCTATCTTAAAATTCTGATTGTATGTGTTTGGGGAAATAATGGGCATGAGAGGGGGATTATTTGCCCTCCAATTACTTTCGACTATTAAAAAGGACGCTAGCCATTTCAATTTCCAATCGAATGAGCCCTTTTTGAAGTTTCCGCGACAGCGCTTTCTACAAAAACGTTATATGCCCCCAGGGCATAATTTACAACCCTTGCCCTGAGGAATGTGGGGGGGTTGTCATCCTCAAAGACCTAATTTCCAGAACTTTCAACTACGGTCGACAAAATGAATGCCTTAGAATTTTGATTGGATGTGTTTGGGAAAATGGTGGGCGTGAGAGGGGGGTTACTTGCTCTTCAATCGCTTTCGACTTTTAAAAAGGGCTTTACCCGTTTCAATTTCCAATCAAATAAGCCCTTTTTGAAGTTTCTACGACAACTCTTTCTACAGAAACCTCATATGCCCCCGGGGCATAACTTACAACCCTTGCCCCGAGGGCTGTGGGGTTGTCATCCACAAAGACATAATTTCCAGAACTTTCAACTACGTAGAAAAAATGGCTATCTTAAAATTCTGATTGTATGTGTTTGGGGAAATAATGGACATGAAAGGGGGATTAGTGGCCCTCCAATTACTTTCGACTATTAAAAAGGGCGCTAGCCATTTCAATTTCCAATAAAATGAGTCCTTTTTGAAGTTTCCGCGACAGCGCTTTCTATAAAAACCTTATATGCCCCCAGGGCATAATTTACAACCCTTGCCCTGAGGAATGTGGGGGGGGGGGGGGTTGTCATCCTCAAAGACCTGAGGATGGGGTGACCTCTCATCTTCGCAACTAACCCCCCTCTCATCCTGAGAGGGGGGTTAGTTGCTCTTCAATCGGTTTCAACTTTTAAAAAGGGCTTTACCCGTTTCAAAAGTAGTGATAGTGTATAAAGCGCGGGACGAGATTAGGGACGAGATTGCAAAAAGCGACCAATCCCAGTTATATTATAGACCTATAAAGTGATCGAACACGTTTTGGAACTAGGAGTGAGATTGTATAATGCAATCAGACTAGTTTAGAGACAGGTTTCTAAGCCAAATCTTTTGATCGTCACATTACGTATTCAAAAGGTTTATTGCGCCTTCTGTAAAAAATTGTCAAACAGTAATAAGCTCTAGGCTGAAGGTACCTTGCTTCGCGTCTAGAATTGATTGGCATATGGTGTCAAATCATTTTGCTTAAAAGCTAACTCTAATTGCAAAAAAGGGTATAACATTTGCGAATTGGACTGTATGAAGGATATTAATTGTTGATTGAATAATAGGGATGTGAATGATCCTAATTAGTGATCGGACCGTATGAAGGTGGTAAAAAAAGGGCTAAACTGATTATCAGTTAAGGTAACCCCAAAGGGCTTGTTAACTCAGACAATTTGTTATAAATTTGGAACATCATCAATCTATGAAAATGGTTAACGATGATAGAATGACCTTGTGACTTGACCTAGCTTTACTTCTTCGATGTGTTCTGTATAATACACAAGTGGCGTTTGAACAGTGTTGTCAATTTAAAATAGGGTCTAACGTTATAGTATACTAAAAAGCTGATACTAATAGAGATGTAGATGTCAAGAAAAGAATTTCAATAATGAAATTCAGAACAACCCTTAGAAATCCTTGCAAATCAAGTAGTGAGGTGATTATAGGTTTGAAGCATGATGGATCATAAGCACCAATGACCCTAACCACCAAGGACCTCAACCTCCAAAGGTCCCATACCTCCAACCTCCAAGGGGCCCCTCACCCAAAATTTTTGCCCCCCCCCCTCCCCCCATTTTTTTTAATTTTTTTTGTTTTTTTTTAACTTTTTTTTAACATGTTACATTTTATCAATGTTTTTTATATCTCATAGAATGACATGTAACATAATTAAAACAAAAAAAAATCACATTTAATATTTTCCAAATTCAAAATGAGAATGATATAGAAATGTTAGTCGTGACTTTTACTATTAGAAAAATATTGTTTGTAGTAGCACTTTTTTTTATTGGACTAAATTTTTTTTTTGGACTTCGAAATTATTCAGCTTTTTTTAATGTATCTTAAAATGACATGAAATATACTTATGGCTATAACATTTGTATTCTATGCTTGCTCAGAGACACGATGCGGCTTTCCCAATGGTACTTTATGGTGGGGTTATCGACACTACCTAGTTTATTGCATGTATTAAATCAGTATTTTTTACTCAGTGGAATGATAAACACATAAGTCATATCTTTATAAAAGTGAAGATGGAGCATTTTAAGAAAGTGTGTTCACATGATAGTGCTATTGTAGCATTGAATGCTGACAAGGAGAAGTATTTAAACTATGAAATAAGTACAAATGTAGCACTATCGGAAACGCATGCGTGCATTGTCATGACAGTAAGGAATTAAATTTCTTTGGAGTACCGAAAAAATTCATCTCATATGTTGGTAGATATTCGAGATTGAGATCTCCAGAGATGACTGTACTCAAAGAGAATGCCAACATAAAAATAATCGTTGATGATAGAGGACAACTCCTTGCTACTGTTGCAGGTAACACATTACCTACTGATACATCCTATCGTCAGCATTCCATTCCAAATAGCCAGATAAATAAAAAGGGCATTGGTAGAAAATATCACTATGAAATATAAAGATGAATCAATGAAAAACAAAGTGCCAGCAAACGTTACTACCATTGATCAAACAGTCAACGAATCAAATAATACCAAAGACGAAACGCATATTGAACCTATCGGTGACATACCAGTAAAAATTGTGTATGAGTCAAAATGGAATAATGATTATTCAACTGATTACGAGCTAAGAGAAGACAATAGCTACAATATCAAGAGAGAACATGGTGAACTATTTTATGGAACATGTCCAAAGTTAATCATTGATATTAATAATGTATCATAATATGTTTTTGTATTACTATTCTACATGGCATTATTTGATTAAAAATATATTAAGCATTACATTGTTATTTGTTCATTATTTTTAGAGTATGCTAGCATATCAAACGTTTAGAATGTCTATTAAAACATCGGAGATGTAAGAAAAGGAATTTGCATACATCTATTGTCAGACACATGGGATAACATTGACAAAATCTAGGTATCCTAGTGAATAAATTTTTTCTGTCAACATCTTTTTTAGATACATCGGATGAAATTGACTAAATCTAAGTATCAGATTGAATAAATTCTTTATCAACATCCGTTGTTGGATATTTCATTATGAAAAAATTGTAAGTAAGTAAGTCACAAACTCTTTCTTGAATTCACCTCTTGGATACACAATACGGAAATTTAATTAAGGCAATTATGAAAAAAAATTGTAAGTAAGTAACGAACTCTTTCTTGAAGTCACCTCTTGGATACACAATGCAGAAATTTCATTTAAGAAATTATGAAAAAATTGTAAGTTAGTAGCAAATTCTTTCTTGAATTCGCCTTTTGGATAAATAAAAAAGACATCTCATTCAAGAAATTATGACAAAATTCTAAGTAAATAACAAACTCTTTATTGTTTTCACCTCTTGGATACACGATGCAGAAATTTCTTTCAAGAAATTATGAAAAAATTGTAAGTAACAAATTCTTTCTTGAGTTCGTCTTTTGGATACACAATACAGGTATTTTATTCAAGAACTTATGAAAAAACGCAAGTAAGTAGCAAATTCTTTCTTGAATTCGCAGACCTGGATATACAAAAAAGACATTTCATTCTAGAAATTATCACAAAATTCTAAATAAGTAATAAACTCTTTCTTGAATTTGCCGTTTGCATGCACAATACAGAAATTTCTATTCAAGAAATTATGAAAAAATTCTAAGTAAGTAACAATCTCTTTCTTGAAGTCCAACCTTGGATACACAATTCGGAAATTTCATTCAAGAAATTATGAAAATATTTGTAAGTAAGTAACAAACTCGTTATTGATTTCACCTCTTGGATACACAAAAAAGACATCATTCAAGAAATTATGAACAAATTCTAAGTAAGTAAATAACACTTTCTTGAGTTCGCCGTTTGCATGCACAATACAGAAATTTCATTCAAGAAATTATGAAAATATTTGTAAGTAAGTAAAAAACTCTTTCTTGGAGTCACCTCTTGGATACAAAATGCACAAACTTCATTTAAGAAATTAGGAAAAAAATGTAAGAAAGTAAGTAACAAACTCTTTCTTGAATTCGCCGTTTGGATGCACAATACAGAAATTTAATTCAGGAAATTATAAAAAAAATTGTAAGTAAGTAGCAAATTCATTCTTGAATTCCCATCCTGGATAAACAAAAAAGACATTTCATTCAAGAAATTATGAACAAATTCTAAGTAAGTAACAAACTCTTTATTGTTTTCACGTCTTAGATACACGATGTAGCAATTTCATTCATGAAATTATGAAAAAGGTCTAAGTAAGTAACAATCTCTTTCTTGGAGTTCCCTCTTGGATACACAATACGGAAATTTCATTCAAGAAATTATGAAAATATTTGTAAGTAAGTAACAAACTATTTATTGATTTCACCTCTTGGATACACAATACAGATATTTCATTCAAGAAATTATGAAAAAATTGCAAGTAGGTAACAAACTCTTTATTGTTTTCACCTCTTGGACACACAGTACAGATATTTCATTCAAGAAATTATGAAAAAATCGCAAGTAAGTAACAAACTCTTTCTTGAAGTCACCTCTTGGATACCCAATGCAGAATCTTCATATAAGAAATTATGAAAAAATTGTAAGTAAGTAAGTATGTAAGTAAGTAACTAATTCTTCATTGAATTCACCACCTGGATAAACAAAAAAGACATTTCATTCAAGAAATTATGACAAAATTCTAAGTAAGTAACAAACTCTTTCTTGAATTCACCGTTTGGATGCACAATACAGAAATTTAATTCAGGAAATTATGAAAAAAAATTGTAAGTAAGTAAAAAACACTTTCTTGAAGTCACCTCTTGGATACACAATGCAGAAATTTCATTTAAGAAATTATGAAAAAATTGTAAGTAAGTAGCAAATTCTTTCTTCAATTCGCCTGCTGGATAAACAAAAAAAGACATTTCATTCAAGAAATTATGACAAAATTCTAAGTAAGTAACAAACTTATTCTTATTTTCACGTCTTAGATACACGATGCAGAAATTTCATTCAAGAGATTATAAAAAAATTGTACATAAGTTAGAAACTCTTTCTTGAATACACCTCTTGGATACATAAAAAGATATATCATTCAAGAAATTATGACAAAATTCTAAGTAAGTAACAAACTCTTTCTTGACTTCACCGTTAGCATACACAATACAGAAATTTCATTCAAGAAATTATGAAAAAATTCTAAGTAGGTAACAATCTCTTTCTTGAAGTCCCCTTTTGGATACAAAATACGGAAATTTCATTCAAGAAATTACGAAAATATTTGTAAGTAAGTAGCAAACTCTTTCTTGGAGTCACCTCTTGGATACACAATGCAGAAACTTCATTTAAGAAATTAGGGGAAAAAAATGTAAGAAAGTAAGTAAAAAACTCTTTCTTGAATTCACCGTTTGGATGCACAATACAGAAATTTAATTCAGGAAATTATAAAAAAAATTGTAAGTAAGTAACAAACTCTTTCTTGAAGTCATCTCTTGGATACACAATGCAGAAATTTCATTTAAGAAATTATGAAAAAATTATAAGTAAGTCGCAAATTCTTTCTTGAATTCGCCTGCTGGATAAACAAAAAAGACATTTCATTCAAAAAATGATGACAAAATTCTAAGTAAGTAACAAACTCTTTATTGTTTTCACATCTTAGATACATGATGCAGAAATTTCATTCAAGAAATTATAAAAAATTGTACATAAGTTACAAACTCTTTCTTGAATACACCTCTTGGATACACAATACGGAAATTTCATTCAAGAAATTATGAAAATATTTGTAAGTGAGTAACAAACTCTTTCTTGATTTCACCTCTTGGATACACAATACAGACATTTAATTCAAGAAATTATGAAAAAATCGCAAGTAAGTAACAAACTCTTTATTGTTTTCACCTCTTGGATATACAATACGGAAATTTCATTAGATAAATTATTAAAAAATTGTAAGTAAGTAACAAACTCTTTCTTGAAGTCACCTCTTGGATACACAATGCAGAAAACTTCATTTAAGAAGTTAGGAAAAAATTGTAGGTAAGTAAGTAACAAATTCTTTCCTGAATTCGCCTCTTGGATAAACAAAAAGACATTTCATTCAAGAAATTATGACAAAATTCTAAGTAAGCAACAAACTCTTTCTTTAATTCGCCGTTTGGATGCACAATACAGAAATTTAATTCAGGAAATTATGAAAAAAATTGCAAACAAACTCTTTCTTGAACTCGCTTCCTGGACAGACAGTACAGCAATTTCACTCAAGAAATTATGAAAAAATTGTAGGTAAGTAAAAAACTCTTTCTTGAATAAACCTCTTGGATACACAATACGGAAATTTCATTCAAGAAATTAAAAAAGGTTGCAAGTAAGTAACAAACTCTTTCTTGAATTCTCCTCCTGAATACACAATACAGACATTTAATTCAAGAAATTATTAAAAAAAATGGTAAGTAAGTAACAAACTCTTTCTTGAATTCACCTCTTGGGTACACAATACGGAAATTTCTTTCAAGAAATTAGGAAAATATTATAAGTAAGTAAGTAACAAAATCTTTCTTGAATTCAACTCGTGGATACACAATACAGAAATTTCATTCAAGAAATTATGAAAAAATGTAAGTAAGTAACAAACTCATTGGATACATCAGTTAACATTCATAAGATCCAAGTTCTATTTATTTTTACTTTATGCACAATTACTTTGAATTTAGGTTAGACCGGTTATAGATGGCAGCACACCCGCTCAGACACCCACTCATAGTGAGAGAGAAATGCAAAAAGTTGGGTTAATTCAGGTTCACTTAGAGTGGGGTCACTCTAAGTGAACCTGAATTAACCCAACTTTTTGCATGTCTCTCTTTTTGCACCCAACTTTTTACAAAATTTCCGTATTGTGTACCCAAGAGGTGAATTCAAGAAAAAGTTTGTTACTTACTTACCATTTTTTTATAATTTCTTGAATGAAAAGTTATTTTTTCATAATTTCTTGAATGAAATTTCCGTATTGTGTATCCAAGAGGTGTATTCAAGAAAGCGTTCGTTACTTACGTGCAATTTTTTTTAGAATTTCTTGAATGAAATATCTATATTGTGTATCCCGGATGAAAATTTAAGAAAGAGTTTGTTACTTACTTACAATTTTTTCATAATTTCTTGAGTGAAATTTCTGTATTGTCTGTCCAGGAAGCGAGTTCAAAAAAGAGTTTGTTTGCAATTTTTTTCATAATTTCCAGAATTAAATTTCTGTATTGTACATCCAAACGGCGAATTCAAGAAAGAGTTTGTTACTTACTTAGAATTTTGTCATAATTTCTTGAATGAAATGTCTTTTTGTTTATCCAAGAGGCGAATTCAGGAAAGAATTTGTTACTTACTTACTTACAATTTTTTAATAATTTCTTAAATGAAGTTTCTGCATTGTGTATCAAAGAGGTGACTTCAAGAAAGAGTTTGTTACTTATTTACAATTTTTTCATAATTTATTGAATGAAATTTCCGTATTGTATATCCAAGAGGTGAAAACAATAAAGAGTTTGTTACTTACTTGCGATTTTTCATAATTTCTTGATTGAAATGTCTGTATTGTGTATCCAAAAGGTGAAATCAAGAAAGAGTTTGTTACTTGCTTACAAATATTTTCATAATTTTTTGGATGAAATTTCCGTATTGTGTACCAAGAGGTGTATTCAAGAAAGAGTTTGTTACTTATGTACAATTTTTTTTATAATTTCTTGAATGAAATTTCTGCATCGTGTATCTAAGACGTAAAAAATAAAGTTTGTTACTTACTTAGAATTTTGTCATAATTTCTTGAATGAAATGTCTTTTTTGTTTATCCAGCAGGCGAATTCAAGAAAGAATTTGCTACTTACTTACAATTTTGCATAATTTCTTAAATGAAATTTCTGCATTGTGTATCCAAGAGGTGAATTCAAGAAAGAGTTTGTTACTTACTTACAATTTTTTTTATAATTTCCTGAATTAAATTTCTGTATTGTGCATCCAAACGGTGAATTCAAGAAAGAGTTTGTTACTTACTTACTTACATTTTCCCCCCTAATTTCTTAAATGAAGTTTCTGCATTGTGTATCCAAGAGGTGACTCCAAGAAAGAGTTTGTTACTTACTCACAAATATTTTCATAATTTCTTGAATGAAAATTCCGTATTTTGTATCCAAGAGGGGACTTCAAGAAAGAGATTGTTACTTACTTAGAATTTTTTCATAATTTCTTGAATGAAATTTCCGTATTGTGCATGCAAACGGCGAATTCAAGAAAGAGTTTGTTACTTACTTAGAATTTTGTCATAATTTCTTGAATGATATGTCTTTTTTATGTATCCAAGAGGTGTATTCAAGAAAGAGTTTGTTACTTATGTACAATTATTTTATAATTTCTTGAATGAAATTTTTGCATCGTGTATCTAAGACGTGAAAACAATAAAGAGATTGTTACTTACTTAGAAATTTGTCATAATTTCTTGAATGAAATGTCTTTTTTGTTTATCCAGCAGGCGAATTCAAGAAAGAATTTGCTACTTACTTACAATTTTTTCATAATTTCTTAAATGAAATTTCTGCATTGTGTATCCACATAATTTCCTTCATAACTTCCTGAATTAAATTTCTGTATTGTGCATCCAAACGGAGAATTCAAGAAAGAGTTTGTTACTTACTTACTTACATTTTTTTTCCTAATTTCTTAAATGAAGTTTCTGCAGTGTGTATCCAAGAGGTGACTCCAAGAAAGATTTTGTTATTCACTTACAAATATTTTCATAATTTCTTGAATGAAATTTCCGTATTGTGTATCAAAGAGGGGACTTCAAGAAAGAGACTGTTACTTACTTAGAATTTTTTCATAATTTCTTGAATGATATTTCTGTATTGTGCATGCAAACGGCGAATTCAAGAAAGCGTTTGTTACTTACTTAGAATTTTGTCATAATTTCTTGAATGATGTCTTTTTTGTGTATCCAAGAGGTGAAATCAATAACGAGTTTGTTACTTATTTACAAATATTTTCATAATTTCTTGAATGAAATTTCCGTATTGTGTATCCAAGAGGGGACTTCAAGAAAGAGATTGTAACTTACTTAGAATTTTTCATAATTTCTTGAATGAAATTTCTGTATTGTGCATGCAAACGGCAAATTCAAGAAAGAGTTTGTTACTTATTTAGAATTTTATCATAATTTCTTGAATGAACTGTCTTTTTTGTTTATCCAAGTGGCGAATTCAAGAAAGAATTTGCTACTTACTAGAGATTTTTTTTTATAATTTCTTGAATAAAATATATGTATTGTGTATCCAAAAGGCGAATTCAAGAAAGAGCTTGTTACTTGCTTACAATTTTTTCATAATTTCTTGAAAGAAATTTCGGCATCGTGTATCCAAGAGATGAAAACAATAAAGAGTTTGTTACTTAATTAGAATTTCGTCATAATTTCTTGAATGAAATGTATTTTTATTTATCCAGGAGGCGAATTAAAGAAAGAATTTGCTACTTACTTACAATCTTTTCATAATTTCTTAAATGAAATTTCTGCATTGTGTATCCAAGAGGTGACTTCAATAAAGAGTTCGTTACTTACTTACAATTTTTTTTCATAATTTCCTTAATTAAATTCCCGTATTGTGTATCCAAGAGATGAATTCAAGAAAGAGTTTGTTACTTACCTACTTACAATTTTTTCATAATGACATATCCAACAACGAATGTTGATAAAGAATTTATTCAATCTGATACATAGATTTAGTCAATTTTATCCGATGTATCTAACAAAATTGTTGATAAAAAAATTATTCACTCTGATACCTAGAATTTGTCAATGTTAACCCATGTGTCTGACAATAGATGTATGCAAATTCCTTTTCTTACATCTCCGATGTTTTAATAGACATTCTAAACGTTCGATATGCTAGCATACTCTAAAAATAATGAACACATAACAATGTAATGCATAATATATTTTTAATGAAATAATGCCATGTAGAATATTAATACAAAAATATATTATGATACATTATTAATATCAATGATCAACTTTGGACATTTTGAATCTGTTCCATAATATAGTTCACCATGTCCTCTCTTGATATTGTAGCTATTGTCTTCTCTTAGCTCGTAATCAGTAGAAAAATCATTATTCCATTTTTACTCATACAAAATTTTTACTGGTATGTCACCGACAGATTCAATATGCGTTTCGTCTTTGGTATTATTTGGTTCGTTGACTGTTTGATCAATGGTAGTACCTTTTGCTGGCACTTTGTTTTTCATCGATTCATCTTTATATTTCATAGTGATATTTTCTACCAATGCCCTTTTTATTTGTCCGGCAATTTCACTGTGTATTACAACATTATTTTTACACAGGTAACAGTTTCGGCACGTAGACAAGATATGGTTTATGATATTAGTAGAAGAGTAGGCCTTTCTTCTTTGACCATCCCTTGAATGCTAATACCCAAAAGCTGACGATAGGATGTATCAGTAGGTAATGTGTTACCTGTAACAGTAGCAAAGAGTTGTCCTCTATCATTAACGATTATTTTTATGTTTGAGTGCGATCATCTCTGGAGATCTCAATCTCGCATATCCACCAACATATGAGATGAATTTTTTCGGTACTCCAAAGAAATTTAATTCCTTACTGTCATGACAATGCACGCATACGTTTCCGATAGTGCTACCACTTGTACTTATTTCATAGTATAAATACTTCTCCTTGTAAGCATTCAATGCTACAATAAAAGTATCATGTGAACACATGTTCTTAAAATGCTCCATCTTCACTTTTTTAAAGATATGACTTATGTGTTTATCATTCTACTGCGTAAAAAATACTGATTTAATACATGCAATAAACTAGGAAGTCTCGATAACCCCGCCATAAAGTACCAGTGGGAAAGCCGCATCGTGTTACTGAGCAAGCATAGAGTACAAATATTATAGCCATAAGTATATTTCATGTCATTTTAAGATACGTAAAAAAAATTGAATAATTTCGAAGTCAAAAAAAAAATTTAGTCCAATAAAAAAAGTGCTACAACAAACAATATTTTTCTAATAGTAAAAGTCATGACTAACATTTCTATATCATTCTCATTTTGTATTTGGAAAATATTAAATGTGATTTTTTTGTTTAAGTATGTTAAATGTCATTCTAAGAGATATAAAAAAACGTTGAAAAAATATAACGTTAAAAAAAATAAAAAAAAAGTTTAAAAAAAACTTCCAAAAAACTCCAAAAAAATGGGAGGGGGGGGCAAAAAGTTTGGGTGAGGTGCCCCTTGGAGGTTGGAGGTATGGGACCTTTGGAGGTTGAGGTCCTTGGTGGTTAAGGTCATTGGTGCTTATGATCCATGATGCTTCAAACCTATAATCACCTCACTACTTGATTTGCAAGGATTTCTAAGGGTTAATCTGAATTTCATTATTAAAATTCTTTTCTTGACATCTAGATCTCTATTAGCATTAGCTTTTTAGTATACTATAAGGTTAGACCCTGTTTTAAATTGACAACACTGTTTAAACGCTACTTGTGTATTATACAGAACACATCGGAGAAGTAAAGCTAGGTTAAGTCACAAGGTCATTCTATCATCATTAACCATTTTCATAGATTGATGTTGTTCCAAATTTATAACAAATTACCTGAGTTAACAAGCCCTTCGGGGTTACCTTAACTGATAATCAGTTTAGCCCTTTTTTTACCACCTTCATACAGTCCGATCACTAATTAGGATAATTCACATTCCTATTATTCAATCAACAATTAATATCCTCCACACAGTCCAATTCGCAAATGTTATACCCTTTTTTGCAATTAGAGTTGGCTTTTCAGCAAAATAATTTAACACCATAAGCCAATCAATTCTAGACACGATGCAAGGTACCTTCAGCCTAGAGCTTATTACTGTTTGACAATTTTTTACAGAAGGCGCAATAAACCTTTTGAATACGTAATGTGACGATCAAAAGTTTTGGCTTAGAAACCTGTGTCTAAACCAGTCTAATTGCATTATACAATCTCACTCCTAGTTCCAAAACGTGTTTGATCACTTTATAGGTCTATAATATAAGAGGGATTGGTCGCTTTTTGCAATCTCGTCCCTAATCTCGTCCCGCGCTTTATACACTATCACTACTTTCAATTCCAAATCGAATGAGCCATTTTTGAAGTTTCTACGACAACGCTTCCTATAAAAACCTTATATGCCCCCAGGGCATAACTTGAAACCCTCGCCCTTAGTGATGTGGGGGGGGGGTTCATCCTTAAAAACCCAAATTTCAAAACTTTCAACAACGTTGAACAAAATGGCTATCTAAAAAATTTGATTGGATGTTTGGGGAAAAGGTGGGCGTTAGAGGGGGGTTAGTTGTCCTCCAATCACTTTGGACTATTAAAAAGGGCACTAGCCCTTTGAATTTCCGATCGAATGCACCATTTTTCAAGTTTCTACGACAAAGATTTCAATAAAAACTTATGTGACCCCAAGGCATAACTTGTAACCCTTGCCCTGAGGGCTCTGAGGGGGAGGGGTGTCATCCTCAAAGACTTAATTTCCAGAACTTACAACTACGTTGAACAAAATAGCTTTCTCAAAATTTTGATTGGATGTTTCAATAAATGGTGGGCGTTAGAGGGGGGTTAGTTGCCCTCCAATCACTTTGACTATTAAAAATGGCACTAGCCCTTTGAATTTCCAATAGAATGAAACCTTTTTTAAGTTTCTACGACAAAGCTTTCAATGAAAACCTTATATGCCCCCCGGGCATAACTTATAACCCTTGCCCTGAAGACTTTGGGGGGAGTTTCCTCCTCAAAGGTATAATTTCCAGAACTTTCAACTACGTTGAACAAAATGGTTATCTCAAAATTTTGATTGGATGTGTTTGGAGAAATGGTGGGCGTGGAAGGGGTGTTAGTTACCTTCCAATCATTTTCGACTATTAAAAAGGGCACTAGCCATTTCAATTTCCAATCAAATGAGCCCTTTTTGAAGTTTATATGACAGCGCTTTCTATAAAAACCTTATATGCTCCCAGGGCATAACTTACAACCATTGCCCTGAGGAATGTGGGGGGGGGGTCGTCATCCTCAAATACCTAATTTCCAGAGATTTAAACCACATTGAACAAAATGGCTATCTCAAAATTTTGATTGGATGCGTTTGGGGAAAAGGTGGGCGTGAGAGGGGGGTTAGTTGCCCTCCAATCACTTTCAACTATTAAAAAGGGCACTAGCCCTTTGAATTTCTAATCGAATGAGCCTTTTTTGAAGTTTCTAGGACAATGCTTTCTATAAAAATCTTATATATCCCAGGGTCAAAACTTACAACCCTTGCCCTGAGGGCTTTGGGGGAGTGTCCGCCTAAAAAACATAGTTTCTATCCGGAAATCAACTACGCTGAACAAAATGGATATCTCAAAATTTTGATTGGATGTGTTTCGGGAAATAGTGAACGTAGAAGGGGTGTTAGTGGCCTTCCGATCACTTTCGACTATTAAAAAGGGCACAAGCCACTCCAATTTCCAATTGAATGAGCTTTTTTCGAAGTTTCTATGACAACTTCTTCGATACAAAGGGCCCTAGTCTAAAGAAACAAAATAATACATTGTGCAAGCATCGTTCGTCTATGCCCCAAGGGCATAGCTTAAAACCCTTGCCCTGAGGGCTGTGGGGGAGTGTCCTCCTCAAAAATATAATTTCCATCTGGAAATCAACTACGCTGAACAAATTGGCTATCTTAAAATTTTGGTTGGATGTGTTTGGGGAAATGGTAGTTGCCCTATGGGGTGTTAGTTTCCTTCCAATCACTTTCTACTATTAAAAAGGGCACTAGCCGTTCCAATTTCCAATCGAATGAGAGTAGTATGCTTCGTCTGGATTTGCGGCCTTTACGTTCCATCCTGTGTTATTTGCGGCCTTTACGTTCCTTGGTGCCTTTCCAGAGCATGTACCTATGGATTTGGGGCCTTTACGTTCCTTCCTATGTCATTTGGGGCCTTCCTATGCTATTTTCAAAGAGAGTGAGTATTGGGATTACATAACATGTAAAATGATATCTCATTTGCATTAAGCTAACTCAATTTGCGAAAAAGTATTCCATTTGCACAACTCTGCTCTGATTGAATTGTCACCGACAATGGGTCGAAAACGACATGTAATCACTGCTAAGCCTTTTGTTATAGCTAGTGGATTACCCAATTCACTTCTTAGTGTTAACTGACAGAGTTCCAAATACGAACATTTTGAAAAGCAGACAGGTTTTTTTTGTTTAGCATTTGCAAAAAAGGGGTAATTAGTGATTGGATAATTTTTTAACATGAAATCTCTGAATAAAATATTTTTGGAGCATGTACTTGACGATGGATAAAAGGGTTAAGGTGATTAGCAATTACGAGCGAGGATTCCCCCACTGGTTCATGGCAGTAGGCTACGCATATCAAGTTGAAAATTTGACAGAATGAGGTATTTGAGGTGGAACTTGAACTAAATCAAGCATGTGGATGTTCGCTAGATTTAAGTGCCCTTTTTAAAAGTCGAAAGTGGTTTGAGGGCAACTAATCCCCGTTTTCAGACCTACGTTTTTTAGATTTTCATGGGTGTTTGGTTCCCGGGGTTTATTATTTGAGAAGTTAACTTTAGTATTTCGTGATTTGACGTGCCTGAAATCATGAACTAGAATAGTTAATTAGCTGTTTGGGTTTTCAGACTTAGTTTTTTAGATTTTCGTGGGTGTTAGGTTCCTGGGGTTTATTATTTGAGAAGTTAACTTTATTATTTCTTGGTTTGACTTGCCTGAAATCATGAATTAGAATATTTAATTGGCTGTTTGGGGATTTTCGGACCTAGGTTTTTTAGGTTTTCGGGTGTGTTTGACTCCTGTGGTTTATTATTTGAGAAGTTAACTTTAGTATTTTGTGGTTTTACGTGCCTGAAATCATAAATTAGAATAGTTAATTAGCTGTTTAGGGTTTTCAGACCTAGGTTTTTTAGATTTTCGTGGGTGTTTGTTTCCTGGAGTTTATTATTTGAGAAGTTAACTTTAGTATTTTGTGGTTTTACGTGCCTGAAATCATGAATTAGAATAGTTAATTAGCTGTTTGGGTTTTTAGGTTTTCGTGTGTGTTTGACTCCTGGAGTTTATTATTTGAGAAGTTAACTTTAGTATTTTGTGGTTTTACGTGCCTGAAATCGTGAATTAGAATAGTTAATTAGCTGTTTAGGGTTTTCAGATCTAGGTTTTTTAGATTTTCGTGGATGTTTGACTCCTGGGGTTTATTATTTGAGAAGTTAACTTTAGTATTTCGTATTTGACGTGCCTGAAATCATGAATTAGAATAGTTAATTAGCTGTTTGGGTTTTCAGATCTAGTTTTTTAGATTTTCGTGGGTGTTAGGTTCCTAGGGTTTATTATTTGAGAAGTTAACTTTAGTATTTCATGGTTTGACTTGCCTGAAATCATGAATTAGAATATTTAATTGGCTATTTGGGGATTTTCAGACCTAGGTTTTTTAGGTTTTCGTGTGTGTTTGACTCCTGGGGTTTATTATTTGAGAAGTTAACTTTAATATTTTGTGGTTTTACGTGCCTGAAATCATGAATTAGAATATTTAATTGGCTGTTTGAGGATTTTCAGACCTAGGTTTTTTAGATTTTCGTG
>JAQQPU010001865.1:63228-74984 GCA_029168905.1 Artemia sp. Kazakhstan ARC1039 | reverse complement strand
TTTTGAGGTAGCCATTTTGTTAAAAATAATTCAAAGATCATATAACAAAAACGCCGAGGTTGAGACAACTCCCCAGGATCAAGGGGCAGGCGTTGTAAGTTACGCCCCGGGGGAAAATATGGTTCTTATGGAAGGGGTGCTCGTATAAACTTCAGAGGGCTTAATTGATTGGAAATTTAAAGTTCTAGTTCACTTTTTAAGAGTCAAAAGTGATCGGAGGGCTACTAGCCCTTCCCCCTCCACTTCCTTTTTCCGCAAAACCATGCGATAAACATTTTAAGATGACCATTTTGTTAAAAATAGTTCAAAGGTCAGATAGCAAAAATCCGGTGTCAACACAACCCCCCAGGGCCCGAGGGTAGGCGTTATAAATTATGCCCTGGGGGCAAAAATGGTTCTTATAGAAGGGATGCGCAAACTTCAGAGAGGGCTCATTTGATAGGAAATTGAAAGTTCTAGTTCACTTTTTCAGAGTCAAAATAGATCAGAGGGCAACTAGCCCCTTCTCCCTCCACGCCTTTTTCCCCAAACCTATCCAATAACAAGGTTGAGATGACTATTTTGTTAAAAATAGTTCAAACATCAGATATTAAAATTCCGGGGTCGACACAACCCCCCAGGGCCCGGGGACAGGCGTTGTAAGTTATGCCCTGGGGGCATATATGGTTCTTATAGAAGGGATATTGTATGAACTTCAGAGAGGGCTCCTTTGATTGAAAATTGAAAGTTCTAGTTCACTTTTAAAGAGCCAAAAGAGATCGAAGGGCAACTACTCCCCCCCCCCCTCAAACGCCATTTTCCCCCAAACCCATCCGATAAAAATTTTGATAGCCATTTTGTCAAAAATAGTTCAAACATCAGATAATAAAATTCCAAGGTTGACACTAACCCCCCAGGGGCAAGTGTTTTAAGTTATGGCTGAGGCATATAAGGTTTTCATGTAAGGATATGTTGTATAAACTTCAGAAGTGGGTCATTTGATTTAAAATTCAAAGTTCTAGTTGCCTTTTATGAGTAAAAAAGTATCAGAGGGCATCTAACCCCCCCCCCCCCCCACACACACACACCTACACAAGTCATTTTTTCCCAAATGCATCCAATCTAAATTTTGAGATTGCTAGTGTTTGAAGTAGTCCAACGATCAGATAACAAAACTTCGGGGTCAACATACCCCCCCTCCCCAAAGTCCAGAGTAAGGGCTTGGATGTAACTTATGTTGCAGGGGCATATAAGGTTTTTATAGAAGAGGTAGTCGTAGAAAGTTTGGAGGGGACTCAAATGGCACACCCCCTAGCATTAAATCCCACCCCCTAATATCCTCCCATTTGCAGCGCAAATGGGAGGATATTAGGGCCTTTTTCCCCAAATGCCTTTTTTCTTTTGCCTTTTTCCCCCTTGTGCCTTTTTCCCCAAATGCATCATCAAAAATTTTATCTGATTGTATTAATCGGGGTGGTTGTATTAACTTTGGAGGAGGCTCATTTGATCGGAAATTGAAACTTCTAGTTTTTTTAGAGTCAAAAGTGATAAATGGGCAATAAAGCCCATGCCCCACTTTTCTAAAGGGCATCCGTTCAAAATTTTGAGATTGCCTTTTTGTTCAAAGAAGTTCAAAGGCCAAACAACTATGCTTCCGGGGTTGAACCTCCCGCCCCCAACCCCGGGGAAATGGCTCTGAGTTATGGAACTTGCTTATTGTTACTTTGACACTTTGTTTACTTCAATACTTGGATTTAGCGATTTACGCGGCAACTTCGATTTATGGTGTAAGGGCTTTAAGTTATTCATGTTACTTATTGTTACTTTGATACACTGTTTACTTTCATGCCTTCTTTACTTTGTTACTTTTGTACGTTGATATGGTTACTCTGATACTAGTTTTGATGCTTTGATGAACATTTGATGTTGAAAAAAAGTTTGATTTTGAAATAAGGAATTTCTTAAAACTTGAAAAGCTCTGCAGTCAAAAACGAACAAAAATTAATTAAAACAAAAAAAAACTTTCCAAAAAAGAAGTTTCCAAAGAAAAGTAAAGGCCATTTTAAACTTCAGATCAGTAGATACAAATACATGTTAAAATTCAAACTCAAAATGACCAGAAATTACTATTAAAGAATAAACAAAAGCAAAAACGAACAGATATTAAATAAAAAATCATAGCAAAAAAACATACAACAAGTAATAATATAAATGAATAAATAAACCTTAAAGCAAGTAATGCTTAAATTGAATATGCAAATCAAGTTTAAAACGAAAAAAATCACTACAAACAAGATTATGGGTATCGCTTCCTTCTCTCACTGTAAAAAGTCTAAAACCTGCGTCATTGACGCTTTACTGAAAACTATATGTGTCTTAAACAGTCTTGAAAAGTATAAACAAAATCAAATTGAATATTATATATTTAATGCTATAAATTGTTGAAAGATCCATCAGTTCAAAATTTTATTTCACCGTAAATTTATTTTCATTTTCAATGCTGTAAGAACTGGAAAAGAAAATACTTGTAATATAATTAGTTTTCAGTGAAGCGCCAATGACGCAGTAAGATTTAGGTTTTTACAATTGAGGAAGGGGGCAGTATCCGAACTCTTGTTTGCAGTGAAATTATATTGTTCTTGAACAATCTTAGAAAGAACTAATAAATTAAACTGAATAATTGATGTATAATGATATTATTTGCTGAGAACTCATCAGTTCAAAATTTTACTGTAATTTTAATGTTTGTTTTCAATATTATGTACAAAAGAATATATTTGTAATATAATTCGTTTTCAGTAAAGCGCCAATGCCGCAGTGGGTTTTAGACTTTTACAGTGAGATACCCAAGCTCTTGTTTTTAGTGATTTTTGTTCATTTCAAACTTGATTTGCATATTCAATTCAAGTTTCACTCGTTTTAAGATTTATTTATTCATTTATATTAGTATCTATTGTATGTTTGTTTGCATTGATTGTTTATTTAATTTCTGTTCGTTTTGGGTTTCATTATTCTTTAATAGTAATTTCTGGTTGGTTTGAGTCTGAATTTTAACAGGTATTTGTATCTGCTGATCTTAATTTTAAAATGGCTTTTTACTTTTCTTTGAAAAACTTCTTTTTTGGAAAGTTTTTTTTTAATTAATATCAAAGAAACAATTCCCTGTACAGTTTGATTCTTCAGTAGAGTTAGGGACTTAAAATGGCTGTTTTTTAACTACAAAAAGTTTTAAGAATTTCTTAACTTCTCTAAGGTATTAAGGAAAGTTTTTGTATTACTAAGGTTAGGATTTACAGGTAAACTATTCAATAAAGAATTTGAAGTGAAATAACACATTTAAACCATTGTTGAGGTTTTCATCAGAAGTAGTTATAGGCCTGGACAGGGAGGGGGCAGCTGCCCCCCCCCAGGTTTTGTAAACATCTGACATTAAATTTCTCTTATTTAATATTTTTACGCTCCTGTTAAGTAACTTAGTGGAATAAGAAATTATTTTGTACACCTTGCCCCCCTCCCCCAATTTATGAAGCCTAAACCGTTACTGGTTTGCATGTTGTAGATCTACACAAAATAGAAATGATGCATAAGATGGGAGAAAATATTGATTGTCAAGAAATTTAAAGTCATAGAAACATGTGTTGGCATGCAAACTCTTGGAAGGCTCCACCTGTGAGCAGAGCTGCTAGAAAATGCACCATTACAGGAAATGTAAGATCAAACAAGTTAAGAATAAGTCTCTAGATTATTATAAGCTTACACAGATGAGTTTGTATTGTCTCCAAAAGCTCATCAAACATCTGAAGAGACAAGGGCATGAATCCACTTGAAGATCAGTACATATTACCAATAATAGGGTCCTTACCTTGAGATCTAACGTAAATAATAGGGATTCAGAGATCTCTTCCTGATTCCTTGATAGACCACTCCCAGCAGTGTCTGGAAGGTCACTAGATATATACAAGGCAAGACCACCTCTTGCTTTACTCTACTAATTGAGAAAAGTTCATCCTATATCTGAGTGTATCCAGCAGAACTTCATTATTATTATTTGGAAAGATTTCACATAGCCAAATGGCAGCAGGCAGGTCAATCACCAATTATCAGTGTCAACTGGTTAATTGATGATCAAAAACCCTGAGCATTAATGTAAAGGACCATGAAATTGTCATCATGTCTAATATGCCCCTTTAATTTATTGACATATTGACTAATTGTCAAGGAAGAAGATTTAAAGTATTTCTCAAATCTTGACCAACCAGAATTACGTCACCTTAATCAATTTGAGAGCTTTAAGGTCCTCCAGACCTGTAGTGCTCTTGAGTTGATGAATCCCAAACCTCCACTGCTTCTTCTTCCACTCCATGTAAAGTTAATGTTTGAAAGACAAAATAGAAGGAGCACTGACAGTAGAGTCCTTCACTTCAGTCCACTGGTTAATCACTCTTCTTGAAAAATATATTTGATTGATTCTTGATCTGGAGCTTACTTTTGGTAGCTTCTTTGAATGTCCTCTTGTGAGATGATGGCTGGTACTTTGGTTACCCTTGAAGATGATGGTGTTTTGCTTTTGGAGTTTATAAGTCAGCATCATATACTTCGCATGCGTCTGTAGACAAGGGTAGGCAGCATGAGCTGTTTGAGACGTTCCTCATATGAAGTCAACTTTAGGCTTTTTTTACGCACTTTGTTGCTCGCTTCTGGACATTTTCAATGAGCCTAACATCTTGCCGGTAAGAAGGACCAGCCCGACACATGCCAAAATCAAGATGGGGTCTAACAAGAGCCTTAGAAAGTTTTATGAATATTATTGCCTCTCAGCTACTGATGGTCCTTTTTAATAGGCCAAGGATGGAGTTTGCTCGGGAGACAACATACTGGAATGCGGCTGTGGAACCTCGACCCCTTATCAATGATCACACCAAAGTTGCAGGAAAAAATATAGAGGAAAATGAAAAAGTTTGTGATACCTTGGATGTGAAGGAAGATTTGTTTTGTGAGGAGGAATTAGCAACAGTATTAAAAGGATTAAAGAATAATAAGGCTCCAGGTGCTGATAGGGTGGTAAATGAGTTCCTTAAATATGGTGGCTCTGAGGTTAGAAATAAGTTACTGTAGATTATGAATATGATTTTTGAAAAAGGGGAAGTACCTAACGATTTTAGGAAAACCTTAATTAAGCCACTTTACAAGAAAGGTGATAAAAGTGAGTGTGGTAATTATCGAAGCATTAGTCTGGTCTCTGTAGGTAGTGAATTACTTAGTAATATGATACTTTTTAGACTGACAGACGCCGTAGACAAAGTTTTAAGAGAAGAGCAGTGCGGTTTTAGAAAAGGTAGAGGATGTGTCGACCAAATTTTCACTCTTAGGCTAATAATTGAGAAGTGCCTGAGTTTTCAAATACCTTTGGTCCTCAGTTTTATAGATCATGAGCAAGCGTTCGATTATGTTGATAGAGGAGCTTTGTAAAGGTTTTATCCTTGTATGGTATACCAGACAAATACATTAAAGTGATTAGTGCTATGTACGAGAATAACACTGCTGCGGTTAAGGTAGGAAATGAGGTTAGCAGCTGGTTTTGTATTAAATCAGGAGTTAAGCAGGGTTCTGTTCTATCCCCCTTTGTATGGATTATTTTGATGGACTTTGTTTTAAGGAGCACAGGAAAGGCAATGGGAGACCACGGAATCAAATGGGGAGGAAAAAGTCTCCTGGACTTGGATTATGCTGATGATTTAAGCATCCTAGATTAAAGTGTGAGCAAAATGAATGAAGTTTTAGAGGTTTTGCAAGTTCAGGGTGCTAGAATTGGTTTGAAAATTAATGTTAGGAAGACTAAGTCACTAAGGCTAGGAATAAGTGAAGATGAAAAGGTGACGTTGGGTAATGAAAAGATTGATCAGGTGGGCAGCTTTACTTACCTTGGTAGTAGTATTAGTAAAGATGGTGGGAGCAGTGAAAATGTTAAATATAGAATAGCCAAGGCTCAGGGTGTTTTTTCACAGTTAAAAAAAAGTCTGGAAGAATAGGAAGATAAGTCTGCAAACCAAGATTAGAATATTAGAAGCTACAGTGATGACAGTGGTCAAATAGGCTCTGAAGCATGGACGCTCCGAAAAGCGGATGAAGATTTGCTAGATGTTTTCCAGAGAAATTGCTTAAGGACTGTTCTGGGTACCCGGCTGACTGACCGTATTTCAAACAATAGGCTATACAAAAAATGTGGTTCAATACCGCTCTCTAGGGCTATAATGAAAGAAAGGTTGAGGTGGTTAGGGCAAGTTGTGCGGATGAAGAATGACAGATTGCCGAAGATTGTTCTTTTCGGCCAACCCTCTAGGGCTAAACAGAAAGCAGGTCGTCCCCGTTTGGGGTGGGAGGACGTCATAAAGAATGATTTAAAAGAAATGGGAACTTCGTGGGCGGGTGTAAAAAGGGAGGCTTTGAATAGATTGGGGTGGAGGAGGAGCGTGCGTAGCTGTGTTGGCCTCAGGCGGCTTGGTGCTGCGGTGAGTTGTTAGTAGTAGTAGTAGTAGTATATTATTGATTGGATTTGAATAGGTAGTCATTGGGTTATTAGGTCCAAGGTGCAAAATAAAGCATTTGCTTGTATTGAATTGGAGAAGCCAGTCTTGAGTCCAATTCTGTAGCCTGTCTAGATTGTGTTGGATTTTATGTGGATTAGCAATGCCAAAAAGTTTGGCATCATCAGCAAACAAATGCATATTGTTATCCACATGATTGGAAATATTTTTGATATATATGAGGAAAAGGGTTGGGCCAAATACAGTTCCCTGCAGCACCCCATTCATTACTATGGACTCACCAGAGTAAATTGGCTGGTCACCTGTCTCAAATAAATGGACTTTCTGCTTGCAGTTAGTGAGGAAATTCATCAGCCAGGCTATAAGGGATGAGTTAATACCAGCAGCAGACAATTTCGAGAACAGTCAACTATGGGACACTTTGTCAAAGACCTTAGAAAAGTCTAGCAGCAGTAGGTCAACTGGATGTCCTTGGTCAATCAGGTTTGTAATTATTTCATATGATTCTGACAAGTTGGTTTCAACTGATTTTCCTGACTAGAATCCATGCTGCTTGGGTGACAAGATCTTGTTTGTGGTTAAATTTTTGAGCAATGAATCATTAACAATGAGTTCAAGCATCTTAACCACAACTGAGGTTAGGCTTATAGGTCGATAATTCTCAGGCTTGATGTGGTCACCTTTTCTGAATACCGGAGTTATGTTGGCTACTTTCCAGTCTGCTGGGAGCTCTCTAGTGGTAAGTGATATCTGGAAGATTCTTGTGAGGGGATCTGCTATCACTTCTACAATTTCTTTTAGTAGCCTGGGATGTACATTATCAGGTCCTGGTGACTTGTTAGGATTCAACTTTTTTAAAAGTTTAAGGACCTCTGTAAATGATACTGTCATACTCTCCATCAGAGCTTCAATACTATAATTTGGTGGGGAAGGTAAAGGGTCATCAGGCTCAGTGGTGAAAACTGAGACAAATTGCTGGTTCAGTAAATTGGCAAGTTTATTAGTCTCTGTAGTTTCTCCATCTTGCTCGCTTATCAGTTTTTTAATACATTGTCTATTGTGATCTTGGCCAGAGATGTACTGCTAAAACTTTTTTGGGTTAGTCTTGACTTCATCAGCAAGCTTAGATTCAAAATTCATATGCAAGGCCTGCATCAAGTTTTTAACTTTGTTCTGGCTATTGCAATACTTCTCTCTGTAATCAGGCGATTGGTGCTGTTTATATTTCTTCAATATCTGCTTTTACGGTTCATTTCCCTTTTAATCTCTTTTGTCATTACAGGGAGTGTTTTTGGTTTGGGGTATTTAAAGTATTTTAGTTAAAATACTAAAAATGTGTAGTGGGTTATTTTGAAGCTCAAGAAGACACTCATCAATGGAACAAAAACGGATGGAACAGCAAAGAATCATCGAAATAAATATAGACAGACAGCATATACACTGAAGCTTAAAATAATTATCATGAAAAGTCCACTGAAATATTCACTGAGAATTATATAAGAGACATAAACAGTCAAGTTTGGTCTCCATCTTTTTGACCTCAGAGCAAACAACACTTGAAACTGCAAGATACATTATCGTTCCTGTAATTTGCATATTTTGGTGATGCCAAATATGGATGGTGACACATGGATGTGTGATCCCCAATACAACATGATCAGTGACTTGATCTATTTTAATTTGATTTTTGATAACGTGAAGATGAAAATTTTGTAGTCTACATTTAATCCAAAATGCAGGAGAGGTAGTATTGCTAAAAGTGAGTTGAATGGTGCAAGATTGTCCAATATACTGATCTTCTACAACCTCATCACAGATGATTGCTACTATGACAATGTACTCCACCCCCTTCCTAATGGTTTCAGATTCAGGCCCAGGCTTAATACAAAACTACAAGAAAAATCTATCAAAACTTAAGTTCTTACTTTATAATATGTAGCCCATTTCTACAAATCAAATTTTCATGTTTCCTTACATTTTTATTCACATTTTTAATTTGTTAGAAAAAAATTATCTGGCTGGACTTATTTTTTTTGCAATGACATGATGCTATTGATAGATTAAGAATAAAAAGACTTTTAACAAAGAAATATGGCAGATCAAGTAATGAAAACAATAGAGAAGTATATATCCTAGGCCCACAGACTTTCATTTCTGACAAATCATATCTTACTGACAAAAAAGTACCACTTGCAAAAAGAAAAGCTGGCTGCTGAGTATTATATCAGGAAGTTGCAAATAACAACAACTGAATAAAAAGGTTATTTAACAATCAACTGTGCTTCCACTGTAATACTGTAATCAGTTTTTATTGGAAAACTGGCAATAATAATAGGTCACACAAATGATTTTGGATGGTTTTCAGAAATAATATTTATTTTTTAAACTTGACAACTTAAAAAATGATAGAAAAAAGCAAAATTAAAAGTTTTACTCATTCATGAGTGTAATATTTTGAATTCATTGACAAAAATTCAAATGAATTAACTGAAAAAATGTGCATTGTCAGTTTAATGTAGGGTACATATGCTGATATTTATTCCTTAGAATCTTAATTATTTTTTTATTTCTTAAAGTTATCAGATAAAAGTGAAAACATTTAATAGAATTGTTTTCAGTAAAGTTCAAATTATATTCTAGCTTTTAGAAAGCATAGTGTTTAGAACCCTACTCAGATTAGTCTCTGCTTGTTTTGAGTTTGACTTATTTTAATTTCTGTTTGTTTTGGGTTTCATTTATTTATTGATACTGATTTGTGGTAGTTGTATGCTTGGTAGATTATTTGATTCTTTTTTTCCATTTTTGGTTTAATGGAGTTCTTTACTTTTTTTTTGAAAAACTTATTTTGTGCAAAATGTTTTTTTGATTGATTTCTGCTCATTTTATATTGGCATGGTTTTTTTCAGGGAGAAAGACTGAGCCTCTTCTGAAGTTAAACAACCATCCCTTTAATAAGAACCTTAAATACCCCCTGAGCATAACTTACAACCCTTGTCCCTGATCTCTGGGGTTTGTTTCAACCCCAAAAGCCTTGTTACATGACATTTAGACTATTTTAAATAGAATGGCTATCTCAAAATTTCTATTAGACACATTTTGGGACAATACAATGTGTGTGTAGGGTTGAGGGGGTAGCTGCCCTCTGATCACTTTGACTCTTAAAAAGGGCACTAGATAGTCTGATTACCAATCCAATGAGCCCCCTCCAAGGGTTATATGACCACACTTTCTATAAAAATCCTATATGTCCCCAGGGCATAACTTACAACTCTCGCCCTTAAGGCTGGGGGGATTTGTTATCCTCAAAGACATAATTTCCAGACATTTCTGATGGGGTGAACAAAATGGCTATAACAAAATTTGCTCTTTGATCGCGTTTGACTAATAAAATGGTAATAGTCTCTCATTTTCTAATCAAATGAGCCCTTTTTGAAGCAGCTACAACAAAACTTTCTATAAAAGTCTTATTTACCCCAACGGGAAAACTTAAGACCCTTGTCTTGAGGGCTATGGGGGGAGGGTTGTTATCCTCAAAGACATAATTTCCAGACCTTTCAACTACGTTGAACAAAATGGCCATATCAATATATTGATTGGAAATGTTTGGGGAAATGATGGACATGGGGGGAGGTGATTCTCCCTCTGATTTCTTTCGGCTATTAAAAAGGGCAATAACCCTCTCATTTTCCAATCAAAAGAGCAATTTTCTAAGTTTTTATGACAACACTTTCATTAAAAACACTATATGCCCCCAGGTCATAACTTACAACTTTAGCCCTGAGGGCTGTGAGGGGGTTGTCATACTCAAAAGCACAATTTCCAGACCTTTAAATTACGTTCAACAAAATGGTTATATCAAAATGTTGATCGTTAGTGTTTGGGGAAATGATGGGTGTGGAGGGGCATTTGCCCTCTGATCAATTTTTACTATTAATAAGGGCACTAGCCCTCTCAATTCACAATTGAATGAGTCCTTTTTGAAGTTTCTGCGACAACGCTGGCAAAGACCTAATTTGCAAAACTTTCAACTATGTTGAACAAAATGTCTATCTCAAAATTTTGATTGGATGTGTTTGGGGAAATGGTGGGCGTGAGAGGGGTGTTAGTTGCCTTCCAATCACTTTCGAATATTAAAAAGGTTCAAACACTGGAATGTTTTATTTTAGTTATGCTGACTGTAATGTGTTTTATTTGAATTATATTAAAAAATAAACATGCCCAAAATAACCATGAGAGGGCAGTTATTTGCCCTCCAATCACTTTCGACTATTAAAAAGGGCACTAGCCCTTTGAATTTCGAATCAAATGAGCCCTTTTTCAAGTTTCTATGACAGATTCAATAAAAACCTTATGTGCCCCAGGACATAGCCTACAACCTTAGCCCTGAGGGCTCTGGGGGGAGTGTCATCCTCAAAGACCTAATTTCCAGAGCTTTCAACTACGTTGAATAAAATGGCTATCTGAAAATTTTGATTGGATGTGCTTGGGGAAATGGTGGGCATGAGAGGGGGGTTAGTTACCCTCCAATCACTTTTTCAACTATTAAAAAAGGCACTAGTCCTTTCAATTTCCAACTAAATGAGTCCCTTTTGAAGTTTCTACAACAATGCTATCTATAAGAACCTTATATGCCCCCAGGGCATAACTTACAACCTTTGCCCTGGGGGGTTTGTCATCCTCAAATACATTATCTCAAGAACTTTCAACTATGTTGAACAAAATGGCTATCTCAAAACTTTGATTGAATGTGTTTGGGGAAATGGTGGGTGTGAGAGGGGGTTAGTTGCTCTCCATTCAGTTTCAACTATTAAAAAGGCCACTAGCCCTTTCAATTTCCAATCAAATGAGCCCTTTTTGAAGTTTCTACAACAAAACTTTCTATAAAAACCTTATGGTCCCCCAGGGCATAACTTACAACCCTTGCCCTGAGGGTGGTGTCAGGGGGGGGGGAGTTGTCATCCTCAAAGACCTAATTTCCAGAACTTTCAACTATGTTGAACAAAATGAATATCTCAAAATTTTGATTGGATGTGTTTGGAGATATGGTGAGTATAATAGGGGGATCAGTTGCCCTTCAATCACTTTCGACTATTAAAAAGGGCACTAGCCCTTTCAATTTCCAATTGAATGAGCCATTTTTGAAGTTTCTACAACAACTCTTTCTATAAACATCTTATTTGCCCCCAGGGCATAACTTACAACCCTTGCCATGAGGGCTGTGGGGGGGGGGGG
>JAQQPU010001865.1:43827-62828 GCA_029168905.1 Artemia sp. Kazakhstan ARC1039 | reverse complement strand
GTTTGGGGAAATGGAAGGTGTGAGGGGGGTTAGTTGCCCTCCAACTACTTTTGACTATTAAACAGAGCACCAGCCATTTTCAATTTCCAATTGAATTAGCCCTCTTTGAAGTTACTACCACAATGCTTTCTATAAAACCCTTACATACCCCCAGGGCATAATGTATAACCTTTGCCCTGAGGTCTGTGGGGGGAAGGGGGGGGGGGTTGTTATCCTTAAAGACCTAATTTCCAAAATTTTCAACTATGTTGAACAAAATTTTCTATTGAAAAATTCTGATTGGATGTGTTTGGGGAAAAGGTGGGCATGAGAGGGGTGTTAGTTGCCCTCCAATCACTTTCAACTATTAAAAAGGGCACCAGACCTTTGAATTTCCAATCTAATGAGCCCTTTTTCAAATTTCTACAACAAGGTTTTCAATAAAAAACCTTATATACCCCCAAGGCATAACTTATAACCCTTGCCCTGAGGGCTCTGAGGGGGTTATCATCCTCAAACACGTAATTTCCAGAACTTTCAACTATGTTGAACAAAATGGCTATCTCAAAATTTTGATTGGATGTATTTGGATAAATGGAACTTCCAGAACTTTCAACTATGTTGAATAAAATGGTTATCTCAAAATTTTGATTGGATGTGTTTGGATAAATGGTAGGCATGAGAGTAGGCTTAGTTGCCCTCCAATCAATTTCAACTATTAATACAGGACACTACTCATTTCAATTTCCAATCGAATGAGTCCTTTTTAAATTTTCTATGACAATGCTTTCAATGAAAAGCTTATATTCCCCCAGGGCAGAACTTATAACCCTTGCCCTGAGGGCTGTGGGGGGTCATCCTCAGACCTAATTTTCAGAACTTTCAACTATGTTGAACAAAATGGTTATCTCAAAATTTTGATTGGAAGTGTTTGGGGAAACAGTTGGTGTGAGAGGGGGTTAGTTGCCCTCCAATCATTTTTGACTATTAAAAAGGGCAATAGCCCTTTGAATTTCCAATCAAATGAGCCCTTTTTGAAGTTTCTACAAGAAAGATTTCTATAAAAAACCTTATATGCCCCCAGGGCATAACTTACAACCCTTGCACTGAGGGCTGAGGGAGGATTGTCCTCCTCAAAAACATAATTTCTATCTGGAAATCAACTATGTTGAACAAAATGGCTATCTCAAAATTTTGATTGGATGTGTTTGGGGAAATGGCAGGCATGGAAGGAGTGTTAGTTGCCTTTCAATCACTTTTGATTATTAAAAAGGGAACTAGCCATTCCAATTTCCAATCAAATGAGCCCTTTTCAAAGTTTCTATGACAACTCCTTCAATACAAACTGCCCTGGTCTGGAAATAAAAAGTAAATAAATAAATAATACATTATGCCAACATTGTTCTTTACTTAGGCAGCACTATTGTGCTGCCTGTGATACCAATTATCCTGTTTTGATGTATATATCCTCTCAGTGTTTCAGTTTTATTCACATATTAACAGAAAGCCAATTTTCTTCTGGTTCTAAAAATTAACTTTTATTGCTTGATATTTATTCTATAGACCACAAATATTAATTATATTTTTTTCTTTTCAACTGTTTGTGAAAACAGAGACCACATTTTGAATTTACCTTAAATTACCTTAAATCGCACTTGCTAGCGATAGGACGAATCCTGTGTCTGCCAGCTTCAGTGATGATAGTTAATCATCTTCTGTGGCGTCCCAAATGGTGCACCACGGTTTGTTGAGCCCCTCCCTATCCACTGATGACTTGAACGCATCCACGCTGGTAGAGCTTACTGTTTTTTCACTCAGGGAGTTCCACAAGCTGACAAGTCTATTTGAGAAGAACTTGTTCCTTAGTCTGGTGTTGGCTCGTTTCCGGAAAAGCTTTTGAGAACGACCACGAGTTCTATTTGAATTGTCCGGTTGGAAAAGGCCAGGAATGGTATCCTCAGCATTTAGAAGCTTGTATGCTGTTATCACATCGCCTCGTTTGCGACGATATGTCAGAGATGGTATTCTAAGCTTACAGAGACAGGATGGATAACGGACATCATAGAGGTCTCTAATACATTTCGCTGGCCTCCTCTGGACTGATTCTAGAGCTGCTTGGTCTGTCTTATTGATTAGGCATGCGATACACATTCCAAACTCTAGCCTTGGTCAAACTAGACTCTTGTATAGCTTAGTCATAACAGTTGGAGATCTGCTAGTGAACGTTCTTTTGATTAAGCCAAGAGTCTGATTAGCCTTTGCAATAGTCGCTTGTGCATGAATATGAAATTTCAATTTGTTGTCTACCAGGACACCAAGATCTCTCTCCGCGTGGCTGCTGGAAATGGCATTTCGGGACCCATCCCTACAATCCATATGGTACTGAGTGTGTGGGTTTTTCTTCCCAAGGTGGAGAGTCTTGCATTTTGATGTGTTGAATTCAAGCCTCCAAATATTAGTCCAGTGAGTGAATGTATTGAGGTCCAGTTGGATTGACTTAATATTCTCCGCTGTGTCTGCACGACTGATAAATTTCGAGTCATCAGCGTAGAGGATTACTTTGTTGTTTAGGATTTTTGGCACGTCATTTATATATATATTAAATAAAGTCGGACCCAAAACTGTGCCCTGGGGGACACCACTTCCAACCAGCGGTCACCTCGGAGAAAAACGTCCTTCCATCCTCGCCAAATGCTTTAACCATCTGTTTCCTATCTGTTAAGAACTGCATCACCCACTCAACCACACCACCACTCACCCCAATAGCTTGGAGCTTGATTTGAAGTCTTTTATGGCAGACTTTGTCAAACGCCTTTGCCAAATTGAGTAGTATGATGTCGACTAGGAACCCCTCGTCTAGAAGATCGGTGATATAATTATAAGAATCAATCAAGTTTGTTTCAACCGACCGACCAGACCTAAAGCCATGCTGACATGATGAGAATAGTTTATTGGTTGTCAAGTGTTTCAGGATTGCAGTGTTAACAATCGCTTCTAGTAGCTTCCTGACTGCAGAGGTGACACTGATTGGCCGGTAATTGCTCGCGTCCTCTTTGCTGCCACCCTTATGTATGGGGGTTATGTGGGCCGTGCGTCAATTCTGCGAGATACACTTTTCATCAAGGGATTTCTGAAAAAGGTGAGTGAGCGGGCCTGATAGTTCAACATGCAATTCTTTAAGAAGCCTTGGGTGTACACCATCAGGTCCCACCGACTTATTTGGATTCAGCTTTTTTAGGCATGCTTCTATATCTACCCTATTGACTGTAATTGGGGGCCTAGGGGTTATGATGGTATAGGTGGGGGGTCTGGAAGAGGGGCATTATCAGGTGGAGTAAATACAGATGTAAACTGCCTATTTATGGCATTGGCAATTTCTATTGGGTCATCTATTATACGGTATTTCTCTTTAAGTCGCGTAACAGAGTGTCTACCAGGTTTATGGGCTGTGGCAAAATTCCAAAAGCGTTTTGGATTTAACTTGCTTGCTGCTGCTACAGCCTCCTAATGCTGTTCAAATAACTTTCTGGATAGATTTCTGACTTGATTTTGTGTCTTGGTATATTTTGTGTAGTGGTTCTTATTTTGTATATTCTGTTCATATAGTCTCCAATACCTTTTCTTTTTATTTCTTGCTCTCTTTAATTCTTTGGTCATAAATGGTAGCGTTTTGGGTTTATGAGCCCATCTTACTGTAGTATTTTTCTCTGAGACCTCTAGCAGTATTTTCTTCATCATATTCCACAATTTATCAACATCATTCTCAGTGATAAAGGACCAATCCTGCCCCGCCAACTCTTGCTTCATCAGACGGTAATCTCTATACACATGTTTGGTAAAAACTGATTTTTCTGGATACAGTCTAAGGGAGGATCGTATGGCAGCGTGATTGCTTGCACCGAAAGGCGGTAGTGGGGCCACGTTTACTATTATGAGGTCCAGCAATGACGGGGGGTGGCCATCCTGGTGCCTAGTCGGAAAATTTACAGCTTGGTAAAGTGAATAGTTAGCTAGACTCTCAAGAAATGGTACAACTGATTTCTGTCCAGAATAGCCACAGCCATCTATCTATTGGACAGAAGGAAGGTTAAAATCCCTGACTATGAGAAGGTTTCTTGTCAGCGCTACTTTTCTATCAATTGATTTTACTACTTCAAAAAGGGACCTCTCTAAATTAGGGGAACTTGGACTTCTGTAAATCATACCAATCTGTATTGGCTCACCAGGTAGGTTTATTGATATCCACACTTGTTCTAGGTAAGGCTCATAATCAGATTCAATATTAATATTTCCTACCTGAAAAGTATCTCGGATGTATAGGATGATTCCCCTTCCTTCCTGCTTTGATAGGTTGCTGATTATTTTGTATCCTGGTATCTGTATCTGTTGTTCTGTCAGAGGGATAGTAGTCCTTTTTGGTTTCACTTCACAGAAGGCATAAATATCTGAAGTGCCTGATGTAATAACACACTTAATTTTTTGAAACTTTGAAGTTAGACAGTCAACATTGCTGAAAATAACACTAAGGGCACTAATCTTCCCACAGCTTCCACTCTCAGAGGGAGTTGATGATCTTTCAGAACTCGGTGAATCAATGGTTTGTCCAGATCTAGCACTGTAAAAACTATCATCTGACTCCCTGCTAGCAAAAGTATCACTTACATCAAATAATGCACTAGAAGAGAAACCATGTACAGGTTTTGGCAGCCCACTTAGAGTTCCATCTGAGTTGGAGGGGCTGGAGGTAGCAAGTTTTTTTATACAATTTTGCCACCCCAAATCACAATATCTGTCTCTCCATTTGCTCGCCAAGCTTGGATCTCTTCATATAGCTTGGCTCTTTTAGTCCAGTCTGCTTTAAATACGTTGTTTCTGAACTGAATTCTGCCAGTTCCTCTCTTTTCATACAACTTCTGGAGAATTTGCTTCTTTGTTTCAAGGTTGACAACGGAAAAAATGATAGGTGAGTTTGAGCTAGTTTGGTTATTCAGGTTAGCTAAGCAACAGGGATTTATGACGGATATATTTGGGAGGCTATACTCTTGGGACAAATACTGCTGGATAAACTGTCTGTCGTCTGGTTTTGCTGGCACTCCAAACACAACAAGGTTCAGTTTATGTCTCTGTCTGTCTCTATCTTTGACTATTAACTGCTTCATTTTGTTCTCTAAGTGGCTATCAAGATCACTTTTTAAAGCCTGTACCTGCAAGACTACAAGACTATTCAGCAAGTCCTGGTCAATGGCAGCGCCAGACATTTGCTTGAGGGTATCTATCCGTGTCTCAATGGCTTGAAATCTACAATCCATATCTTCAATCACTTCACGCTTAAACGCACTAAAAGACATTTTGACGGCATCTTTAATTTTCACATCAAGATCCTGAATGACCGCTAGGGCGGGTTGAAGAGGTTCAAGGGATTTGGTAATAGCATTTTGGATATCCGATGCATTTAGTCTTGCTTGTTTGTCACCTTTACACATAGGACAATGCCACTTGCATCCAATACGCCTTGTCATCTTTGTTAAGAGAGCATACTCCAGCTCAGTCATTTCAAGACAATCAAAGCCATTGATTGCAACCATCACAATTCATCGCACTTGATTCTTCATCTAAATTACAGCCACAAGCTGCACACTGATCAGTTCCTTTTTTTGGACTTGTGTGAAGTTGTTTCAGTGGCATTTATGCTGACAAATTATTAGTGAAAATTTCACCAAGAAGGCAGGCTCTTGTTACTCCCCTCATATTGCATCATGCAGTAGTAAAATAGGGGTAGTCCAAAAACCCATCTCTATTTTTCCAAAATGCCAAGGAAAAGTGGTCTTTCCCAAAAAGAGGTCTTTCACCCTACCTATGAAAAAATGTTATTTTCCTTATTATTAAATGTGGGTGATTCTAATCATGTGCTTTTTATTTTTCTATGATGCCATCAATGGGTTTCAAGCTCTTTTTATAAATTCCTACACATTTTTTTTTCTAAATAATATTAAACTATTAAGATCAGGCTAATAATAATAATTACCATTCCTGAATAAATAACTAATGGCAATTATTTCTAGTTAGAAATTTTTAAAGTATATTTTTGAACTTTTGGTTAATATGGGCTGTTTTAAGCCCCTTCAAGGACTCAAAAAAGAATTTACCAATGAAGTAATCATTATATTTGGAAAGAGCATGGAAAAAGGGATAAGGTTTATATTAACACACTAATCAGATAGATAAAAAAACATACCACTAGCATCAGAATTTCATTCTGAATCCAAATATAACACTTATTTCTGTCACAAATTATTTTCAAATTACTTCTTAACTTCTTTAAGTTTCTTCAATTTTCTTGTTTATTTATTTTTTTTTTTTACAGAAACATCATGGTGGCAATTTGATTTGTAAAATACTAAATTTTGATTTAGTTTTTTTCATATCAAATCACCTCTCAACCAGATTTAGTACATTTCAATTCAAATCAGAGCATTCAGAAAATTTTTTTTATTTTTCAAATCAAATTACCACCATGACATTTCTGTAATAAAAAAAAAAAAAATTAAAACTGAAGAAACTTAAAGAAGCTAAGAAGTAATTTTGAAAATACTTTGCAACAGAAATGAGTGTCATATTTGAATTCAGAATGAAATTCTGATGCTAGTGGTGTTTTTTTTATCTATCTGATTAGTGTTAATATAAACCTTATCTGAAATAAAAACATTAAGTGATGGAGGCCTATTCACATTTGTCTTAGCTAGATTGTAAGAAGAAGTATAAATTTACTACTCAAAATACTTCTAATGGGATCATTGAGGCTCTTGATTCATTCTTGAGTTTTATTTACCTTCCTTGACTACTTTATAAGATAAACCTACTTTATAAGATAAACAAAGTCAACTTTTCTAGAATTTTTCCTTCCTTTATTAATGTGTTACCATCAGAAGAGCTGCTAAACTACAGGGATACCAAGATAGATTTTAATAAATATAGTTTAGCTAATAACTGGCAAAAGTAGGCCTATAGCATAGGCTTGGTCTAGATTAGGGGCTATTGAGAAGAAATAATGTGAAGGAAACAATTGTTACTTCATAAAATGCAGAATATTTGTGGCTACTACATGTGGTGTAGCCTGTAGTCAAAATGTTTTAGTAATAATTATTCTGTATATTTATGAAGCAAGAGCTGTTTTCTTAACATTTTTCCTTCTCAATAGCCCCTAATACTCAATAACATCTCAAGTGTCAAATGTCCGAGTAGGCCTAGCACAATGAAGGTGTTACTCTAACTATAATGTGACTCAGATGATTTACATGATATTTTATCAGACAAATAAGAACATTAAATGTACCTGTACATAAGTACAATTGGCATTTGCATTGATACAGGCCTGATTAATTGCTTCATATGCTTTTTTTCTACTATGAAGGCAATCATCAGCTAGGTGAAGATCAATAACGCAAACAACTTCCATTCTTAGTTTTGACTGACCACCATGATTAGAACTTTCACTATTGTTTCCAAAGCTGTCAGTCATTCTATTAAATAAAACTATCCATTTCCAGAAATTCCCAGTTTTGAATAGTCTGCTTTCTCGGAGCTCAGGATTGACGATGGGCTAAAAATTTGCAACGTCCAAACTATAACTATTAAAACGAAACTTCTGATGGAAAATTGTTTTTTCAAGGCAAGGTTCCTTTATTTCACTATCAAGAGCGGAACTTCGAAAGGAGGGGGCGGTTGCTGCGTGTATATTTTGAAAAGTATGCTTTTATGTAATCTCGTTAAAAGTTCTCCCTCCAAATTTTAAGAGGTAAATTTTTTGTATCTTAATTACAAAATTTGAAAAACCTCTTCTTAATTCTAAATTTTAATGAATTGGACCTCTTTTTTCCTTTGCAGCATAAATACTCATGCATTAATACAAATTGTGTTGTTTTGGGTTTAAGTTGGCCTTTTTTCTCGTGCAATTCTGAATGACACTTTGTTCTCCCGCAAGTAAAATAAAATAAATCAATAAAGTGATCTTCTTCACCTTTTTTAAACAAAAATCCCTGAAAACGTAAAGGAATGAAACAAGCCTGTTACATATTGTGAGTAGGGTAAGTTTGTTTAAGTTCCGCCAAGGTATCCCTTAGTTCGTTTATAATTTGTCGTTTATTTGAATATAATTTAAGATACTTGAAGAAAAAGATAAGTAAAGATTGCATTTTTACTTAGCATAATCTAAATAAACAACTCAAAGATATATTCGTGTTGGACTTAATTTAACCTTACTATTTACCCTGACATAAGACACAACATATTATATATTTATACAGCAAAGCAAACATAATCAATTTGGGAACATGGTTAACTTGGAAATTTATTATTTCCACTTTCTTGGTTTCCTTACAAGGGTGTCTAGGATTTCCCAAAACCTTTGGTCCGTAATCGCTCTTTTGACGTACATAAGATCAGAAGCAACTTTCGGATTGAGCCTACTGTGGACTGACTCTAGTGGAATCTTTATTATTTTTAAATCAGAAAACTGATGCCCTTATCCAACACTGGATTGTCTGTATGTATTTATGTATTTATAACCTATTGTACAAAAAGGAAAATGATGGAGTACAACTTAAACAAAGAAAAGAAAAAAGAACCAACAATTCAAAACAACAACAAACATTAGTCCTGAATACTAAAAATGGCATTTTGCCATTAATGGCCATTTTGTTTACTGGACATTTGAGTGTTAAGCTCACATTACTTATTTACGTGTTATTTATCGATACTTTAGGTAATAATCCCCCGACCCTTAAAAAGGGATAGACACGTCAATGTCAGCATAAAATTTGAAAAAAAATTGTAAGCAAGGATTGTAAGTTCCATATTTTAAATTGGCAACACAGTTCCAAAAAGTAACTACAGACAAATTAAAGTCAAAATTTGCCTCACTTATTACAGAAGGAAAACTTCTCTATTCTGTAATTAACGTCTCAAGATAAACATGAGGGAAAAATTCTTCAAACATCTTAAATAGAGGAACAATTGACTTTTCTTGTGAGGACTTTTTCATGCTTGGAAATAGACATAACTAGATCCAAAGGTAATTCTATTGGGTTTATTAGCAATTTTATACCGGTCTGGAGCTTGAAATAATGTGCTAAACATATTTTTTTTCAACTCTTACAGTTGGTGCTCCTCAAACCCACCCTTTTTGATACTTTTAAGCTCGTATAGTTGAAATTCTGCACCAAAATGCATTGCTTGTCTACTCCTGAAGTTTCGAGGATATGGAAAATATATTGTAAATGGAAAAGTTTTTCCGGGCCTGAGTTGACTTTCGTTATTGAAATCGGGTCTTCTTTGTTGTAGAAAAGATGAACGACTAGACTTTATTTTAGACTTTTACGTCTGCACTTGAAATTAAACGTTTAGTCTATTAGCAATAGGTAAAACGTATTTAAGGAACAAATAAAACAATTTTGCTTTTGATTGACCAAACGCCATAAAGATTGACAGCAATCATGCCCTCATACAAAGTCCACAGATATAGCCAATTATTGTATAGGATCTTACTTCTTTTAACTTTTGATCGTTTCGAGATTATTCAAGGGCGCGATCCTAAATCATTAAATGTCAATAATTAAGGAATGATTAAGATTGCAATATTGTTGCCTTACATTACAACAAACTAATTATACATTTCAAAAGTATTATTTGTTCCTACCAAAGTTGGTGCTTTAAGTAAGGATTTCTGATCCAACTGAGTCCAGGGCTAACATGGGCTTTAGATATCAAAAATCGGAATATAATAAGTAGATATTAAGAATCAGAATATAATAAGAACAAAATCAGAATATAATAAGAACAAAATCAGAATATAATAAGCATAAAAAAAAATTATGAGTCTACTGCTCTTTAGGAGCCTCCCCCAGGTCACTCAGCGTCCCCAGGTGGAAATTGCGGAACCACCTATAGATTTGTAGGGTACCTTCATAGGATGCACTGACCCAGGGGTGACCATGTCCCGGGGGGTCCATAATAGAAACTGGGGAACCCTCGACCGGGCTATAATACAGGTATCCGGGATCATTGCTCTTTCCGGGACAAGGAAGGAAAGATCGTGCTAAAATAATTTCAATAATTTAAAGAACATGAAAATTGGAACTTGGAATGTTATGATGTTAAAAAATGGCTACCTTGTTGACATTTTGACTGAGGAATTCAGACGATTCAAACTGGACTTATTAGGAGTTTCAGAAACTCGTATCCCAGGGCTATGAAATATGAAATTAGGTGATATAGAATTTGTCTACTCAGGCAGGAAGGATAGGGTACACAGACAGGGAGTAGGGGTCATGATGGATAAGGAAGCTGCTAAGTCTTGTTTAGGCTGGGAGGGTATTAATAATAGAATACTAATTGCTTATTTTATGATTAAACGTTCAGGGTATCAGTTATAGTAGTATATGCCCCTGCTTAACCGACTGATGCAGATACTAGTGACTCAGTTGAATTTTGATCAAAATTACAGGAGCAAATAGACAAGGTCCCAGTTAGAAATATGGTGTTTTTACTAGAAGATTTTAACACCCAGTTCGGTAGAAATAGGGATAGATGGCATCCTAGCCAAGGTAAATTTGGTGTAGGAAAAGAAAACAGTAACGGTTACAAACTTTTGCAGTTTTGTAGGCATAACAGTCTAGTTATAACCAATACGGTATTTGATCATAAAATGGTCCATAAGTTGACAAAGTATTCACGTGATGGTAAGACAGGAAACCTTGTTGATTATGTTATAGTAAACCGAAGACTGGCATGATCAATACAAGATACTAGGGTATATAGGACTACTGTTATTGATGTTAAAAGTAAAGGTCACCATCTAGTAGTGTCTAAAGTTAATTTAAAGCTGAAATTTCGGAACGGTAACTACCTCCCAAGAGGATATTGTATTTATAGACTCCAGGATGAGAATTTGAGAGGAACTTTCCAGGAATAGTTGCATACTAAACTTGAAAGTTTAAAATTTGACAATGTGGGAGATGGTTGGAATAATTTTAGAAAAACAATTTGTGAAGTTACCGATGGTGTCTTAGGAAAGAAAGTTAGAACTGCAGCTAGGAATATTATAGAAAATTCCTTATGTTTAATAGAGAGGAGAAGGGGCTTGTACAAGAATTATCTGTGCGATAGATCATACGAAAACAAAAGTAATGTAAAGAAAGTGGAGAAAGCACTAAAATATGAACTAAAGAGGTGTAAAGTGGAGGCCATGGATAAAATTGCCAAGGATCTGGAAGATACAGCTAGATGGCATAATATAAAAAATGTTGCACTGGCATGTTAATAAATTGAGAGGGAGTAGTCAATCCGGACTTTTCCCAGTTAAAGATAGGAATGGGGCCACAATTACTGGTAAGGAAAGAATTAAAGAGAGATGGGCGGAACATTTTGAGAATTTGCTAAACCGAGATATAGTTGCAGGAGAAGATAGAGGAAAATGAAAAAGTTTATGATACCTTAGATGTGAAGGAAGATTTGTTTTGTGAGGAAGAATCAGCGACAGTACTAAAAGGATAAAAAACAACAAGGCTCCAGGTGCTGACAGTGTGGTAAATGAGGTTCTTAAATATGGTGGCTCTGAGGTTAGCAATAAATTACTGAAGATTATGAATATGATTTTTGAAAAAGAGGAAGTGCCTAACGATTTTAAGAAAAGCTTAATTAAACCACTGTATAAGAAAGGTGAAAAGAGTGAGTGTGTTAATTATTGAGGCATTAGCCTGGTCTCTTTAGGTAGAAAATTACTTAGTAATATGATACTTTTTAGACTAAGAGATGATGTAGACAAAGTTTGAAAAGAAGAACAGTACGGTTTTAGAAAAGGTAAAGGATGTGTCGACCAAATTTTCACTCTTAGGTCAATAATTGAGAAGTGCCTTAGTTGTCAAGCAACTTTGGTCCTCAGTTTTATAGATTATGAGCAAGCGTTCGATTCTGTTGATAGAAGAGCTTTAGCAAAGGTTTTATCCTTGTATGGTATACCAGACAAATACATTAAAGTGATTAGTACTATTTACGAGAATAACACTAATGCGGTTAAAGTAGGAAATAAGGTTAGCAGCTTTGTATTAAATCAGGAGTTAAGCAGGGTTGTGTTGTATCCCCTTTCTATGGATCATTTGATGGAGTTTGTCTTCAGCAGCAAAGGAAAGGCAATGGGAGACCACGGAATCAAATGGGGAAGAAAAACTCTCCGGGTTTTAGATTATGATTTAAGCATTCTAGATGAAAGTTTGAGCAAAATAAATGAGCTTTTAGAGGTTTTGCGAGTTCAAAGTGCTAGAATAGGTTTGAAAATTATTGTTAAGAAGACTAAGTCACTAAGGCTAGGAATAAGTGAAGATGAAAAGGTGACGTTGGGTGACGAAAAGATTGATCAAGTGGACAGCTTCACTTATCTTAGTAGTGTTATTAGTAAAGACGGTGGGAGCAGCGAAGATGTTAAAAGTAGAATAGCCAAGGCTCAGGGTGGTTTTTCACAGTTAAAAAAAGATTGGAGGAATAGGAAGATAAGTCTGCAAACCAAGACTGGAAGGTACATTTTCTTATTGGAAGGTACAGTGATGACAGTGGTCAAATATGGCTCTGAAGCATGGGCGCTCCGAAAAGTGGATGAAGATTTAATAGATGTTTCCAGAGAAATTGCCCACGGATTGTTTTGGTTACTTGTCTGATTAACCGTATTTCAAACTGTAGGCTGTACGAAAAATGTGTTTCAATCCCGCTTTCTAGGGATATAATGAAAGAAAGGTACGTTTTTGCAGATGAAGGGCACGTTTTGCAGATGAAGGATAACAGATTGGCCTAGGCAGTTGGTGTAAACTTTCTTGGTTCACTTCTCTGTGAATTGTCTACTTCTCTGTAAAGTGTGACTTCTTCTCTTTGGAGTCTTACGGTAGCGTTGGCCTATTATCTGGGTTCTACCGGTGGAGGATGTCTAGAGTCTCTAACCATCACTTAGTGTATGTTTAGAGTATAAAATGTTTATTTATACATATAATACAGTGAAATGTACATATGGCGAGGACAGATACAGAACTAGAACTGACTCAAATAATCTAAATTGGTAACTTATATTCAGCACAATATGCAGATACACATCCGGACATTTGACAGAACTGTTCTATTTTAATCTGTCAACTTCTAGGAATTGCAGCAAATATTCAGAATTAATTTAGTTATCAAGAAAATGGGATTTGACTAGGAAATGGACCTTTTGACATATACTTAGAATTTAATTATTGGTTTCAACACAGAAAAACCCACTTCCAAAATTTACATTGGCCTAGACGACCAGCCTTCTAGGGCTAAGCGGTAAGCAGGTCGTCCTCGTTTGGGGTGGAAGGATGTTATAAAGAAATATTTAAAGAAAATGGAAATTTCCTGGGAGGTTGTAAAGAGGGAGGCTTTGAATTGATTGGGATGGATGAGGAGGCTACGTAACTGTCTTGACCTCAGCCAGTTTGGTGCCGTGGTGAGTTGTTAGTAGTAGTAATAGTAGGTGGAAGACTTTTACAAGTTACAGAAGAATAGAACGATAATAAATGACAAACACAACCAATTACGGCAGGCCAGGGTAAATAATCTTTAATTAAAGTGGTCGGGCTATTCCGTTTGTCTAGAATTACATTGCCGCAGCCCGAATCAAAGCCAATTACGTTTGAGTAAGAAATGCATTGTTCATTCAGTGCCTTTATAAATAGGCGTGTTATAACCATTTACACCGGCATCGTGAACTTCAGGAAGGGCAAGAAACTTTTCCTTGAATTCACCTGAATATAAAGCAAAAATAATGACAAATAATCACCAAAAAATTAGATCCAGTCATGTCAGTACTTTCATCGACTAAGATTGAAAATTTCATTGTGATTAGCTTATTAATTAGTTTCTCGAGGGCAAAAAAGGAAATCAAATTTTGATACTCAGGAATATCAAGAATGTCAACGCTCATGCCAGTGTAATTAAACTGAGAACAGTGAAATTTTTCTCAGAAGAAAATGGACTATTCAGAAAATGTGCAACTTATTGATTATTCAGAAGTGTAACATAAACTATAGCATCAATTCAAAAACGTAACAAAAGGACCTTAACGTAAAAAGTAGCCTTTTACTTAACAATACCAAAAGTGGCATGAACGAAACCTTAGTGGCAACCCTACCTTGATATTCGTTCTTTTAGTTTCTGCGTAACTAAAACTAAGGAAGCTGATCCTTACCTTCCCACGAATTCTTGATTTAACCGTTCAGAGACTACGCTTCAAAATTGTCTTTAGCAAATATCCATGAGCTGAAGACCAACACCATGCCAATTTCCTTTTCGGTGGCGTTTCATAAGCTGAAGGAGTACCAAATCCGTTCAAAACATCCCATGTGACATGTTGCTCCAAACGAAAAAAGCAAGCGAGTCTGTTAAAGTCCTTTCAAACTCCGATACCACCTACTACATAATTGCACGCATAAATTCGAGGAAAAGGTGAAACAAGAAGCAACAATCAAAAATATAAAGATCAAAAGTCTGTTTTCAGACTTTTTAAACTCTTGCTATCCAATAAACGATAGTGCTCGTTTCCCTCTGTGTCCATCTTTCCATGATACTGTTGCTGTACTCAATGAAACCCAGTTATCACAATATCATACCTTTCAACCCAATGTGCATAACGATAGTGAAGCAGCTTGTTTTCTTTGTGTGAAGTAGAATACAGAAGAAGCTAAGGACCAAGTTTGCTTAAGGAAAGAGGAAGAAAAAACAATAAATCACAAGGGCTTGAAAAAACCGTAAAAAATTTAAATTAAACCCAGTTTAGAAGCCTTAACTACGACAAAATTGGAAGAACGAGAAACACAATGCACGTAAGAGCCAGTGGGTACTGCTTTCTATCTCCATTCTAGCAGGCAGGGGTGCCGCAATGGGGGAGTGCGGCACCCTCAAATTTTTAAGATTCGATAAAATTTGGACCAACTGTTCAAAATTATGCTAAATCCGAAGGAAAAAAGGAGTAGTTACAACACAATATCAGAGAGTCCAAAATTTCTATCCGATTTCGATGCCAGTTCAAAGATCTGGTAAAGAAGGTTCAAAATTAAGTAGAAAAGTTCATCAATTTTGGGAAGGGAGTCTCGTAGTAATATGTCTAGTTATTTAATATAGTTAAAACCAAATGAAAATCGATATCGGCGCGCAAACTTGAAAAACAATTGAGGGTATGGTTGAATTTTGTGAAAGATTTTAGTATTATTTTCTCTTCTTCCAGAAATCCAAATGATTTTTTTGGAACGGATATGGTAAAATGCGAAAGTTGTTAACTTCATGTTTTCGCAGTTTCGCCCAATTGTCCGAATTTAAACTAAAAACTTAAAATCTGTTTCTGATCTAAAGTAAATTACTCACTTACAGAATTTGCTGTTTTTGTATTGCGTTTGACATATTTTATTTTTCATCTTTTTTTTGCCAAAATTGAACAGTGAGTAATAAAATAAGCAAAATAACACCTTGGTTGCAAATGTTTAAGAATATATTTTCAACTCAAGGATTCTTAGAAATATTCTTTTCTTTACTTAGAATCGTTAATTTGAGCCAAAGTTTTCATCTACGTTTGAAAAAAATAACGATTGAAGGTATTCGCCCCCCCCCCCGTTTTCAGCATGGGAAATTTGAAACAAATAAAAAGTACTAGGACTTTTGCAATCAAACATTTCGTGATAACGACTTATAAATAAGAAGTGATTCGGCCTAATATTAACCACAACTATAAAAAACAAAATTTCAATAATAGTGCATTCATCAAAATAAATGCCTTTTTATGCTGCTTTTAAATATATAATCTTCATTATGTTAATGTTACTCACCAAAAGCTGCAAGTCGGAAAACGTGGGAAATACTCCCAAAAAGTCAAGTGATACAAGTGAAAATTGCAACATCAGATTCAACATATCAGAGAACCATACTTTAAAGTTTTCATTTTTCTATATGTAAAATTTATGTAAAATTTTGTATTTTTTGCCAGAAGAAAGAACAAGGATGAGTGTTAGTTTTTTCCCCAGGGGTGATCACATCAAAGCATGGTCCTAGAAGATCAGAAGTAGGATTATTCTGATGCAAATCAAAAGTTCTAGTGTCCTGTTTAAGTAACCAAAAAGATTGGAGGGTAACAAACCCTTCTCCCATGTCCCTTATTACCGCAAAACATCCGATAAAATTTTTTAGATTGACATTAGATTCAAAGTGGCTCAAAGGTCTAATAACTATGTCTTCGGAGATATGACCTATCACAGTCCCTTGGAAAGGGCTGTAAGTCACGCAATTTGCCCTTTGTTCACATATCGTGTATTTTTTTGATGAATATATGGATTTTTTTTAGAGGGGGGGGGATTCAAGAGGAATAGTTTTACGTGCGGAGTAAAGTTTCCAGGGAAGACATTTTGGGAGAAATCTACACAAGAGGTGCAGGACTTTCTGGCATGATCTGAAAAATGGTTAGAAATTAAATTAAAAAAACAAATTTTTTTTAACTGAAAGTAAGCAGCATTAAAACAAGGAGAAATTCTTTTGTATATGATGGACGCTGTCCATTCTTCATTACCTTTCTTTATAGTAAATTTGGACTTTCCGTCGCAATCCATTAAGAATAACTACTAAGAGACATGGACCGTAGAATCTGAATTAAAAGTAATGGTTACAGAAATTAATACTTTAGGGCAAAGAGGGATGGTTGAGGAAAGGGAAGTCCCTAAAATACGGAATAATTATTGTTCAGTTTAATTTTTAATGTTTCTCCTTAATTTCAGTTGAAGAAACTTGTTTTTCATTTAACATATAAAGAAGAATTTTTTATTGGGGAAGGGGGCAAGAAAGGGTGCTATTGAAGTAGGCAAGGTAGTGAAGAAAATTATTTAACAAACACACTACTTGGTGAATTTAAAAAAATTACGCAATACATTATAAACATTAAACACACATTAAGCAATCATAAATATAAGTACTGGTGCTTGGGTTTTAATAAAATTGTCAGCAATGAGCTGCTGGAGACGACAGTAGTATAGCATAAACAAGCCTTCGGGTGGGTGAAGGTGAATGTCGTATGCACTTGCCTTTTTTCCAGCTGGACTCACCATTAACACTGCAGTACTTTTCCCCCTTCACTTCCCCCAAACCCCCACGCCCAGCAAAGGATGCTCAATCTCATAATTGAACCAAGCTCCATGCTAATAGCTACGTTTATTGCGCTATTCCTTTTCTCGTAATTTTGAATGGATTTTAACTCTGTAAGATTTAAGTTGTTGTAGCGAACTTTTAACATATGTGATTTATTGAAGTATTATTTGTGATTTTTTATTAAATTGATTTATTTGGGGGCTCGTTGGTTTATACTAATAAATAACATTTGATATCAGCGGGTCACATAAAACCATAACAAAAATTAAAGGCAGCGCAATAGCGCTTTCTAAGTAAAGATACAGGATAAGTCAAAGTAATACCACAAATTGTATAACATTATAGTGTGACATATTCACCACACAACGACCGTATTGCGAGTTTAAAAGTATTCGGAATATAAATGTAGAATTATTAACTTTTCCGTTGGGCATTGTTTGACAAAGAATATCCAGAAAATCCGAGCAAGTCTTGGCATCATTGCGGCAGAAACCTTATTGATTACAATTTGCCACGGATGACAACTCGAAAATTGACTCCCAGAGTTTTAAAATTACCTTCCTCTATCTATCTTTGCTTAAAAACGAATTCTATAAGGATTACACAAAAGTTTCTTTTGTATAAATCAGGGTAAGGGGGGCATACGTTTCCGGAAGAGGGTTACGCTGGCTATCGTTTTTGTGTCTACAATTCCCTTCACAAGGAAATCTCGGTCTCCTAGTGCAGCATGATAAAACTGATAGCAATAGAAAAAGAGAATGGATCGGTATCGCTTATATGTATACACAAAATTCCTAAATTGTATGAAAAAAGTAATATTTTGTTTAAATTCATTTTATTCTATTCTCAGGAGACATTTCGTACAGCATGCTGATGCAGAGATAAATATTCCACAAGTAGCACTGGCGTCGTGTGAAATGCGGCTAGTTTCGGTCATACTTCTTAGCACATTTATGTCAATTCTATTTTGGAGCTAGTTAAAAGAAATATTTAGAAAAGTGAAAATAGCAAGTATAGTCAGCATGGTATTATACATAGAGGCAGTTATCGAAAAAGCTTTTTGCTCAAAATAAGCTTTTCAAAAAAAGTAAAGAACTCCATTAAACCAAAAATGGAAAAAATAGAATCAAATAATCTACCAAGCATACAACTACCACAAATCAGTATCAATAAATAAATAAAACCCAAAATAAACAGAAATTAAAATAAGTCAAACTCAAAACGAGCAGAAAGTAATCTGACTAGGTTTTTAAACCCTATGCTTTCTAAAAGCTAGAATATAATTTGTACTTTACTGAAAAAAATTCAAATGAATTTGCTGAAAAATTGTGCATTGTCAGTTTAAAATACATATGCTGACATTTATTCCTTAAAATCGTAATTCAATTTTTGTTTCTTAAAGTTATAAAAGTGAAAACATTTCAAAGAATGTTTTTCTGCGACAATGCTGGCAAAGACCTAATTTCCAGAACTCAACTACGTTGAACAAAATGTCTATCACAAAATTTTGATTGGATGTGTTTGGGGAAATGGTGGGTTTCAGAGGGGCGTTAGTTGCCTTCCTATCACTTTCGCCTATTGAAAAGGTTGAAACACTGGAATGTTTTATTTTAGTTATGCTGAATGTAACGTGTTTTATTTAAAAAATAAACATGCCTAAAATAACCGTAAGAGGGGGTTAGTTGCCCTCCAATCACGTTCGACAATTAATTTCCAATTAAATGAGCCCTTTTTTTATTTTCTACGACAAACATTTCAATAAAAACCTTATACGCCCCCAGGGCATAACATACAACCTTAGCCCAGAGGGCTATGGGGAGAGTGTCATCCTCAAACAC
>JAQQPU010001865.1:21827-38827 GCA_029168905.1 Artemia sp. Kazakhstan ARC1039 | reverse complement strand
GACGCTTACAATGATGAAGACGAATGTCATTGGGGTGCTAGAAAGTAGTTATAATGTGGTACTGTGGTGTAAATTGCTTGGAGTATCACGCTCTAGCAAAGAAATGACGACTTCTCTGGCTTCTAGTAAAACAAAAACTGTTTAATTTATATTTACTAGCTTTTTTCGGTGAAGAAAGGTGTGATGCGGGATGATTCTACGTGGATGATAGAGAGGACTGGTGTGCAATGTCACGGTGATGCGGGAGTGTTTTGCTGGCTATCATGAATAGCTTGGCTTGCGAAAACTCGAATGAATGGGTTAAAGTATAGCTTTTAACAAGAAATGTCTGAAAAGTATTTTGGGGAGATGGGGCGATGTCAGAGGGGTGCCACAGAGCAGTAATAGTCTGGCATTGTTGCATGCATTGCCTTGGACTAGTACAATGTAGAGCTAAAAGATAAGGCGGAAGGCGTTAATTGAATTTTTCGGGAGATGGGGCTGAAATCTAACATTCCTGTCTAAGAAACGATGCATTTCATTAAAAATCCTTCAAAATACCTCTTAATATGGTTTTAAATGTACCACTAATATCAGCTCGTCCTCTCAAAATGATTGTTAGGGGGCGGGGGAACCGTATATTGTCAGGATATTGGGAAATATTCATAAGTTTAACTCAATGTCAAAGCTTGAAAGCAAAGAACCTGAAGAAATTTCTACTTTTTAGTTTTTCAACTAAATTTGAAGAATTCTTAATGTACGAAATTTGTGTAGACAAAAGTGGTTTATAGATTGACACAAACCACTTGCTCAAAACACTTGTTGGTGTCCTTGTATCTGACACAATTGGTCGTAATAGTATGTTAGGCTTATGAATTTTGAGAAGTCCATATAATTTAGGGCGCAAGGAACGGCGTGGCAGGAATTTTAATAAAATTGAGGTGTAATTTTTCCTTCATCCTTCAAACACTTTAATTTGCTCTTAAACTTATTTGTAAAAGAGTCTGTTGGATTATGCGATAGCTTCTTGTATGCTTTTTCATCATTTAGTAAACTCTTTAATTCTGATTCGTAGTCCTCAGTATTCATGACAACTTAAGTGTTATTCTTATCTGCTTTTGTAATGATAATTGAACCATCCTTTTTAAAGTTTCTTAGAATTCTTATGTCTTTGAGGGTCATACTAGGAAATTCCGGTTTCAATACAAAGTTAGGAAGGGTTTTCACGGTAGAAGCTTTTACTAAGCTAACATCTTTTATTAAGCTTGCATTTTTACGCAAATATGTTTCTTTTGAAGAGATAATATCTTCCACAGGGACTTTATCTGGTTTAAAACAAAACTTTGGGCCCTTTTCAAGCACTGATTGTTCTTATATCGTTAAAGTTCTCTATGAAAAATCAACCACACCTGGTCCAAGAATTGACGAAGGTATTACCGCATTATTTGTTCATAATTTCGATAACTTTTTTTTACTAATCTTTCTCTGGAAAGGCAAAAGTCATGATTGAAGTGATTTTTTCCTGTTTGTTGAATAAAACAAAAGTCACTTACACTAACCTTTTTTTATATAAGATTTTCCAGGAAAAGTTTATCTCTCACTATTAAAGCTCTTTTTTGACTTTTATACTTAATAATGTGATTTAAAACCTTGAAATGCTGAGAACCTACTGAGTCGCCTTCTCAGTAGGGCCCTCCCCAGGCCACTCAGCACGTCCCCAGATGGAGGATAGGGGAACGTCCTGTAGATAAGTAGGATACCTCTATAAAGGGAGACGCGGACCAAGAAGGGACCTACCCCCTGGGGGTCCATAATTGAAACTGAGGTACCCTCACCCGGGGGTCATATATACAGGCGGAGGAGGAAGAAGGATCCTCTGACGCAAACTGAGCAGGGCCCACTGGAGTTATGGACACGTCCCGCTAGTTACGAACCTTCTTCCAGCAATGGGTTAAATTGTATGGTACTGCAGGGTACCGTAGTGGGAGGATCCTTTCCAGGAGGACAGCTGAAAAAGGGCGGAAGATTCAGACTAGACAACGGTTTCTGCAAGTTGGGTAGGCACCGGGGGGTTCCGGCCCCCCGGTCAGGGATTGGCGTCCTTGTCCATAGCCGAGCCGAAGAAACCGGTTGGGCATTGGCCTAGCAGGTCGCTCCCGTAGAAAAAGAATGTGCTAAAGAAACGTCAGTGGAAGTCCTCGGATCAAATCTCAATATGATGACGACCCAGGCATGCCCCTCGACCAGATTTCTGAACGCAAATAAACCAGTACGAGTCGGATTTTTAACGCAAGGACCATGTCGGCCCTTTCAAAAACTGAACAAGTTCTACAAGAGTGCGATAACCTTCGGCTAGACATCCTCGCAGTGACCGAAGCACGATGGAAAGGCTGCGGAGAAAAGAAGCTCAAAACAGTAAACAGCAACACGACTTATACAGTTCTTTACAGTTGAAAAGCGGACAGACATAAAGTTGGAGTCACAGCTATATTGAACCCAAATGCAACAAAATCTCTCTGCTCGTTGAAGCCGATAAACGAGAGATTCCTGTATACACGATTTGCACCTAAACATGCAAAGCTGTCGCTAGTCATCTGCTACGCACCAACAAATGATGCCGATGAAACCTCAAGAGACGATTTTTATGAAACCCTCCAGTCCGTCCTAGACTTCATCCCTCTCCATGACGTCGCTTGCTTGGTAGACAACTCAAATTCGAAAGTTGATGAGGACAGATCTTATTGCCCCGAGGTATTGGGACATCACGGGCTTGGAACTATCAACGAAAATGGTGCAAGGCTAGTTAGCTTTGCCATGTCGAACGACCTGTTGATAGGAGGTACATTATTCGAGCACAAAGATATCAATAAGTATACATGGACATACCCAGACAAAACTGACAAAAATCAAATTTACCACTTTCCGATCCGAAGATGATGGAGAACTAGTCTGAAAGACGTGAGGAGTCACAGAAATGCGGACGTTGGGTCAGACCATGAACTTCTTGCTGAAACTCCGCTCCAACAGACAACGAACAAAATTCCCAAGAAAGTTTGACGTGGAGAAGCTCAGAGACAAGAATGGTAGGAGACGATTCAGCATTAAACTCTCGAACAGATTCGAGGCGCTTGCTTATACACCACAAGACGTGGAAAAAGCTTGGACGACTATACAACAGAACTAAAGAAAAACTACTGAAGAAGTCCTTGGCTTTAAAATGTCAATAAAGGAACTGTGGATATCCCATAAGATATGGGACATGATTGAAGACCGCAAGAAAATAAAACAGAGCTTGCTCAGTATGATCCCTCTGCTGATGTCATGAAAGACATAGCGTTATAAAGAAGCGGGCAGAGCAGTGAAGAAATGTGCTAGATCAGAAAAGCGACAGTACCTCAATGAGAAAGCAAGAATGGCAGAAGAAACAGCCCGACGTGGTGACACGAGAGCTGTGTACCGCCTAACTAAAGAAATCGTTGGGAAGACCAACGTACAAGATGAACCACTAAAAGAGGAAAACGGAAGACTGCTAACCGATCCAGATGACCGGAAAAACAGATGGGCGGATTACTTCGAAAGCCTTCTCAACCACCAGTCCCCTTCTGTTCCACCAGATATTCTGGACAGCCCATTTTTGGATCTCCTCATTAATGAAGAGGAGCCAACAGCGGATGAGATTCTTTCAGCCTCGAATAAGCTGAAGAATGAAAAATCTCCGGGTAGTGACCGTATATCTGGAGAAATGGTCAATTCATCGATCCGCAGGTCCCTTTCGGTGTGGCTAGTTTACTTTTCCCTTCTCTTGCAAAAGGAAAAAGTCCCCAAAGACTGGAGAGCAGGAACCACCATTAAATTGTTCAAAAAAGGAGACGCGACAGTCTGTGGCAATTACAGAGGCATCAACTTCCTCTCGATACCCAGAAAACTCTTCGGCATAATCATTTTGACAAGACTTCAAGCTGCCTTAGAACCACATTTACGCGAGGAGCTACATTGTTTCCGGCAAAACGATCTTGCGCCGATCTGATATTCACACTGCGCACCATGCTTGAAGAATCAAACGAGTGGATACGACATCTATGTCTATTGTTCGTCGACTTTGAAAAAGCGTTCGACTCAATAGACCGCCCAATACTATTGGGGATCCTTATCTTTTAAGGTATTCCTGAAATGCGGGTTCACCTTATCATAGCAGTGTACGAAGACACGGAATGCTGCTTGAGAACCTCCGAAGGAAATACAAGATATTTTAAAGTGATGACAGGTGTCAAATAAGGATGCGTATTATCTCCATTTCTCTTTATTCTCATAGTAGACTACATTTTCAGGCAAACAGATGGATACGGGATCAAAATTGCAGGCAGACTAGTCCAAGATCTCGACTTTGCAGACGATGTTGGATTGATGGAGAAAGACAAAAGCAAACTTCAAGACTTTTTATGCAAGTTAGCCGAAAGAGCCGAGCAGTTTGGTCACATATCAACCCCTCCCCCCAAAAAACCAAAATGATGTCAACCACTAACTCACCGATGAACATCCAGTTGGGGACTGAAAGCATAGAGGAAGTCACCGACTTCCGATATCTTGGTAGCACCGTCTCGTTTAGTGGCGATTCCAAAAAAGAGCTGAGAACACGAATAGCCCTGGCAAGATCGGCATTTCAACGACTTCGACCAGTCTGGAGATCAGCGAAGTACTCACTCCAGCTAAAACTTCGCCTTTTCAGAAGCAAAGCCCTTTCGATCTTGACGTACACGATGGAATGTTTAAAACTCATAGCTGAGCAGGAAAAACGACTCGCTGCATATGAAAACAACTGTTTTCGACGTATCCTGAACATTAACTGGAAGGATAGGATAACAAACTTGGAAATTCGCCACTACACAAACCAGCTTGTTGTCGCTGATGTAGTCAGGCAACGAATATGGCGCTATCTTGGCCATGTTATCCGTGTTCCAGGATTGAGAATACCGAATATGCTTCTACAGTGGCAACCAGACGACACGCGTCAACGAGGAATGTCCAAAACCACGCTTCGCAGGATATATGAGCCGGACAGGAGAGCCCTTCATGCATCCTTAATCCCAGAGTAGGAGGACATATACGCCGCAGTTCATTTGCGGGATGATTGGAGGCTGTTAACGGACGCCCTGTGTGCCTCTAGAGGTACAGGTGGAGCTAAGGTCTAAGGTAAGGTAAATGTAAGCTTCGTTCAAACTTTTCTTCCTTGAACGTGCCCAAATGTAAATTGAATTTTAGTGAAGGTGGCACAATTCTCATTTTCTTACATTGTAGAAGAGAATCCTGCTGGTTGATAACATTTGCATGTTTTTTTTTTTTTAGTGTTTATATATTTATAAACATTTTGGGTCAGATTATCCCCATAAATATGACATAGATCATTTCGGAGACCTTTCCATGACGATAAACAAAAGTTCAAATAGGGATGAAAAGTTCAAAGAGTAATTCTTTAGTTGTCATGAATACTGAGGACCAGAAATCCAAATTAAGGAGTTGACTAAATGATGAAAAAATACAAGAAACTATTAATCCAACAAACTCTTTTACAAATAAGTTTAAGAACGAATTAAATTGTTTGAAGGATGAAGGAAATATTACAACTAAACTTTATTACAAATGCCTGGCACGTAGTTCTTTGTGCCCTAAATTATATGGAATTCCCAAAATTCACAAGCCTAACCTACCATTACGATCAGTTGTGTCAAATACAAGGTCACCAACAAGTTCTTGGAGCAAATGATTAGTGTCAATCTGTAAACCATTTTTGTCTACACAAATTTTGTACATTAAGAATTCTTCGAATTTGGTTGAAAAACTTAAAAAAGTAGAAATTTCTTCAAGATCTTTGCTTTCAAGCTTCGGCATTGTATCAATGTACACAAATATTGATGTAGAAGCAGCCGAAACTCTTCTAAAAAGAAATCTGTTAAGAAATTTGGACATGATTAGTGGCAAAACAGATTTGGAAGTTTCTGTAATTATGTATTTATTATGGTTGTTTAACAAGTTCTCTTCTTCTTTTAAATTCAGAGGGGAGTTTTTTGAACAAGTAAATGGCTTTTCCATGGGGTCCGTTTATCCCCTTATTAGCTAATATTTTCGTGGAGAATATTGAAACAATTGCGTTAGATTCGTATTTTTTTAAACATATTTTTGGGACCGATATATGGATGACTTAATTTCAGTAGGGGATTATGGGGAGGAGGAATTAAAAGGATTTTTGGAACATCTTAATAGTTTGGGGGGACTTAAAGTTTACTGTTGATTTAGAAGAGAATAGGAAACTTCCTTTTCTTGATGCTCTTCTTTTAAAAAATCAAAATAGTCTGGATTTTAAAATTTACAGAAAACCGACAAATAACAATAGATTTTTGTCTTAGAGTTCCGGTCACGCTCGCCAAGTAAAAATTGGTTTGATCATTTCTTTAACTGACCGGATCTTTAGTATTTGCTCTCCAAAATTTGTTGAGGAGGAGTTGTCTTTTATAAGAAAAATATTAATAAGTAACATGTATCCAGAGTGGTTAATTAACCAGATTTTTTCAAAAAGATGATAAAACCAGGCTAAGTGAAAAAATTAAAAGAATTTTACAGAGTAATGGTCTAAAGGTAGCTTTAAAGAGTAATAATACTTTGGGTAGTTTTTTAAGTTCTGAGAAGAATCTAACTTCATTGGGGGAACAAAGTGGGGTCTATAAGATCCCATGTACTCATGGAAGCTCATATGTGGGACGTACTAACCTGGAAATGAGATTATAGCATAAAGATTCTATTTCATCGGCTTTAAAGCAAGATTCTAAGTCTGAAGATTTTACTTCAGCCCTTTCGGAAGATATTTTCAATTTTCCAGACCATTTTATTTTGTTCTATAATGTCTCTTTGATTTCTAGGGACCGGGGTTTAAAGCAGTTTTCGAGAAACTCCTGAAATAAAGAAAATCTTGTTCAAGAATATAGCTTTGAATCGTGACACAGGTGAATTTGAGTTGAACTCTATCTACGATAATTTGTTAAGATCTGATAGAGTAAAGCTCAATTCATCCAATGTAGTTGACCTTTGTCCAAGTGTTATTTTATTAAAAGCTAATGAGCCGGGTCCAAGAAAGTCAAGAAGGCTAGCTTCCGCCTTTTCTTTGAAATGAATTAGAAAATTAAACAATATGTAAGTTTTGTTTTATTTCGTATTTAAACTATTGTTTTTAATTGTTTTAGTTTAGTTCTACTACTGATGACGGTCACTGCATGTGTGACCGAAGTATCTGGTATTTTTGTGAATTTCTATCTCTGTTAGTCTATCACTGTTAGTTTCTATCACTGTCTATTAAAAAGATTTTATCCCTATTTGAACTTTTATATATCGTCATGGAAAGGCAGTGTGGTCTCCGATATTATCTATTTCTTAAAATTCCTTTTAACCTATTCTTTTAAGAAAGTTGGCATCAAATTTAACACTTTAAAAACGAAGCTTATTTACTTCCATCGTTTAGGTAGTTCTTCTGAAGTATACTTTAGATTTGATACATTGGTAAAATACTTAAATAGGTATCCTAACTAGTATACTCAGCTAATTATTTATTTTGCTCTTGATGTTTTGATCTGATTTGAAATGTTTCATTTGAAAGGTAGACCTAGGGGGAACAATTGAGTATGGCAATGCGGCCTTTAATTGTTCAATACAAATTAGTGCAGGTAGATTTGCGGGAAATATTTACATTTTCACATAATTTAGCTACTATGAAAGTAAATACATCACTTGATGCCTTTTTTTGCCCTTTCCAAATTCAATCAATACTTCAGGAGAAATTAGATTGTAAGTCAAATGAACTTACAGCCCAGAACAGGGAGAATCTCGTGTTCCATCTTTGAAATTGTCCTATTCTTTTAGATTATATTCGTTAACCAGAGTGTATCGTACGAAACACACGCTAGAAGTTTTAGTGTCTGATTCACTTTTACAACTTTGTTTGCTACAAATAAAAATATTAACATCCAATACTAATCCCACCTGTGAACACCTTTAAATTTATCTTTCTGGCTCTTAACCTCTTTGTATTAAAAAGAAAAGAATAGTGTGTTCTGAATGCAGATTTAGAGTATTCGAACTCAGTTAAATGTGGAAGATGAAATTGTTCATTTGATGCAGGATGTGAAGTATGCTAAAATTGATGCAGCTAATCAATTTTACAAAAAAACTTCATTCTTTCAGGTAAACCCTTTAAATTTAATTTTTTTTTACCTCCCCCTCACACTCCTTTTTCTTCAAATTCAAGAGCTAGGATGCCTACTATCCTCAAAGAGCTTAATACTGTATCACCATTACCCCTGCCTTCACAGCAGAAGATCCTATCCTACCTTCATCAAAAAGGGGCGTTCCCTCCCTCTGGAAAATTTCCTGTCAGACTGAGGACTTCACCACTTTTTTCGTCAAGTTCTTCTACTCTTGACCCCAACATTTGTCTACAACTCACAATTATAACAAATATAGGTGGCTTAAACAAATTCAGAAAAACAATCATTGAAATTAAAACAATAAATTTTGCAGCAATGAATAGAGCTAAAAATTTTCATTTTAATAATTTTTCTCTCCTTAATAAAACTAGTCTGAGATTTCAGTTTTTAAAACACTTCATTGCTGGCTGATGGCTTACAACGAAGCTACTAATTTCGTTCATGTTCCCATAAATGACGTTTCATATCTCCGCTAGTATTTCCTTCACTCCTTCGGCTCTCTGCTGTATTTCATCACGTAGTTTGAGACTATCAAGCGCCTCCAAGTCACAATTATTACACATGTGAGTGGCTAAAACAAACAAAAAAGAAAAGAACCATTGAAATTGCAACCAGAAATTTTGCAGCAATGAACAGAGCTAAAATTTTCATTTCAATAATTGCTACCTCCCTCATAAAGTTCCTTGCTAATCCAAGATTTCAACTTCGAATACATTTCATTGCTGGCTGATGGCTTACAACCAAGTAACCCGCTCCGTTCTTTTTTCAATGATATTTCACTTCTTTGCTACTATTTCGCAAAGCTCATTATTGATATTACACATGTTTGCTGGCTCTATTTTTTTTTGTCATTAAATGGCCTTATTTCTTTGGTGTCAAAAAATAAATCTTCAACTACACCCTGTTATAACTGTCTCTTTTTAATAAAGTACAAGAAGACCTTGCAGTACACTTCTAGTTTTCCACAAATATTATACACAGTTATTTTGATGGATAGTTGAGATTCTTGTCTACTCAATAATTAAGACACATGAAAACCTACCGGATTTTCCAGCTTTGAATGCTTCTTCGCCAACCAGAAGCTAACGCAAACACAAAAGTACTATACCTGCAGATGTAGTGTCTTTTCAAAAAAGAAAAATCAATCAAATTAAAAAGTCTTATTCTTTTCATCAAAAAGTAGAAGAAATCTTTACAAATTACAAGAAGCTTAAATCAGCTCCTCGAAGTTAACAAAATTAAAACAAACAGAGACTAACCTTTAATAAAAAAAAAATCTAGCGCGAAAAAACGGCAAAACTAAAAATTCCAATCGGGCCACTCCCATTTAATGCTCCAAAACAGCTCGCCATAGACAACTGGCTCGATCTTTTATGAGGGTCCCTTACCATAATTTCTGAATCTAGGAACAGCAAGTAGCTAAAATATGACAAGCTGTAAGAATACGAAAAATAAGGCATTATTTAATAGTTAATTTTTCTTAATATAAAAGAGATATAAAATAAAAATGTTTTGTTTCACTTCAATTGAATCAGGACGTGGTTCCTTATCTGAAGAGCAGAAGGGCTTGAATGAGCAGTAGATTCGCTTAGAGAGGAAGTAAAGAGAATTTATTTTAAAAATTTGAAGGGTTCTATTATTTTAATGTGAAAAGGGGAGAGAAAGAAGAATATAAAATAATTGAATGAGAATTTGTTAAATTTAAAGCTGAGAATCCTTAATTATTATTTGAAATTCTGAATTACAAGAAGCCTGATCTGTTTCTGCGACTTTCTATGTAAAAATGAATGCCATTACACAAAAATATGGCAACATCATTCAGGCCTACACGGATTTAATTGCGAAATCTACTTCCCGGCTCTTTCAGTTTCCAACCTAGAAAAGAAAACAGACGTCAATCATTGAAAGATAAGAGACAAGAAACAAATTATTTAAAAAGAACAGCGATATAACGTAACCAAACCCAGATATAGAGGACAAAACAATATACACTGAAATTTGAGCATTAAAATTCCCAAATAGGCAAGTTTTTTTTCTCGAACGTGAAACATTAGTACGGAAAAAAAATCATCCCCCAAAATTATCCCATCAAATTTTTGATATATCCAATATGTTCACTATAGCTGAAAGATTAAACAACTATACCCCTGGAAATGACATTACCCCCACCACCTGGGGGAAGGACTATAGGTTATGAATGTTGCTTATTGTTTACATGTTGTATTTGTTATTTGGAAGTAAGCAGACATTTCTGGCAATCCTGTAGGTTATACTGCTATAAATTTAGCTGACTTTCTCTTTACCGATTCAATTCTACATCTAGATATGTTCCAAAGAAATTTTCCATGTCCGAGTGGTTTTTCCGGTATGATTTGAAAAAAGGTTAGAAATTAAATGAAAAACTAGTCTTTCTTCAAATGAAAGTAGGACAAAGGAGAGTTTTCTTGGTAAAAATATCCCCAAGAAAACTTTTGGGCAGAATGTTCAGCAGGAATGGATTTAACATGGGGACGAAGATTTTAAGCAAGTAGAATTTTCCGTGTAGGAATTTCCAAAAAGGAGAGAGGCAGATTTCCCGTAATTATTGGAAAACGATCAGAAATTAAATATTTTTTTTTTAATTGAAACTAGGTAGCAATATTGAAACTTAATGGGAACAGAATTCATACCGCATACGAGGGGAGATACCTTCTTCTCAATGCCTCGCTCTGTAAGCTAAAGTTTGACTTTTTGTCCCAAATCTTTAAGAACAACTCTTGAAACACAAGGGTCATTTAGTTAAAATAAGAAATTTTTGTTTTTCAATATTAAAAAAACATATATGGGGTATTGTAATGGAAAGTCACTGGCACCAGTTTATTGGAGTGGTATGCCTCGCGACCATCACTATTGTAATGCATTGACCACCGTTTGTGCCACAATTATATCTTGGATCAACGCTTGCACTTTCGTTATCTATGGTAACGTGATCGAACGGTCAAACGGGCCAAAGTCTCTCCCACGGGTGCCACCACCTGGGTCACCACTAATATCTCTAACTATCTCTTTAGAGAGTAGACGGACCCCCCTTTCGATATACTAATGACGGTATTTCTCACAAACTCTTTTCCTATCCTACCTGGGGTCGTGGAAAACAACCTAACACGGTTGTAGAAAATAACTCACTTGTAGTCTTTTGACATCTTCAACAAAACATATCTATCACTCTGAAACTAAATTCTCAACAAAGACTCTGAACATAAACCAGAACGAAAATCACCACTTGTGTACCAAAAACTTTCTGTAGGGGTTTTTAAAAACTTCACAATGAGTTTAATCGACTGGAAATTGAAAGCTCTAGCTTCCTAATTTAGAGTCGAAATTCATCGGAGGGTAACCAGCTCCCCCACACCCTTTTTTCATTAAAATAGGCTAAATTGCCCTAGCCAATTACTTTATTATTCCTAAAGTTAAAACAAATTAAACGTTTCAAATTCTTTAAACTACGAGGCGTGTTTTTTAAGTAAAGTCCATTTGAACATAAGTACACAACGAAAGATTATTTTAAGAAAGTATATTTGTTTTCAAAAAGTACATACTTTACTCTATTTAATGGCATAGTTGCCAAGTTTGCTGTAAAAATTATCATGCCTCTCAACTAGTTTTAAAGAAACCTCTGGAATTTGGAATTTGGAGGGTGCTGCTAGCGCTATTACAGCTGCTTTTGCCCCACTCTAGTTTAGCTTGTTCGTGTGGACTTTTCGACAGATTTTCGCTGTGATGGTGCATTCTTTCAAAGAATTGGCGTACCTAGCTTTGTAAGTGTAATCATGATGACTTTTAACTATCAAAAAGACTTTCTAAGAAGACTTAATTCACTTCAACTGACTACAGCACAGCGCTATCTACATTTGTCATTTTGCTCAAAGAATTGGCCTACCAAGCTTTATCAGTGCAATCATAATGACCTTACCTATCAAAAAGACTGTTTAAGAAGATTTAATTCACTTCAACTGACTACAGCGCCATCTACATTAGTCAGTCTGTTCAATGAGTTGGCTTACCTAGCTTTGTAAGTACAATCATAATAACTTTTATGCATTAAAAAGACTGTTTAAGAAGGCCCACCTAGATTGTTAAGTGCAATCATAATGACTTATACCTATCAAAATGACTGTTTAGGAAGATTTAATTCATCAACTGACTACAGCGCTCTCTACATTTGTCAGTCTGTGGCTTTTTGGATTATTTAAACGGCCACCAGAGGACTCACTGTTTATGACGCTTTGAAAAAAGGGTAGACGGTGTGGAAAGAGAGGCGAGAGGTGATACAGACAGACGGCGATACCCGTGCTTATTTCTGAAGAATGTCGTTCTGACCGGAGGACGGCTGTGTGTGAACCAAGGACTTTTGTGAAAATAAGATGTTTGCAAAGGTATGAAATTCCTTCCGCTCTTTCTCCATCACAGCTGCAGCCGATCTTACCGTGTTCTTCTAATGAGCTTCCCTGGCTATTACGTCCTGAACAGTTATCAGCTCAGGCAAAGTTTCCGAATTTTATTCTGTGTAATGCCCGATCGTTAACAAACAAATTTGACGATTTGGAAATACTGCAGAGAGAAGTGAGTGCTCCTATTGTCGCAGTTACTGAATGCTGGGATATAATTGGTGAAATGGGTAGAATAAAAAGCTACACTAGCTGTTCAACACTCGCCATGATAGAGGCTTGAGTAGAAAAGGTAGTGGCGTTGGTATTTATATTCGTAATGACATTTCGTCTAAGCCGTTAAATATACCAACCGATTTGTCGAAGTTGCCTAGGTAGAGTGCAAGCCATCCAAAATATCAAAAAAAGTTCTCTTGTTTGATAATTGTTTCTTTGTATTACCCAGGGAGTGCAAAGAATAGGAAATAGCTTATCAGCTAATTGCAGACCTACATTGACAAACTTCGTCGTACCCATGCCTATCCTGGCTTCATTACAGCTGACAATTTTAACCAGACAAACAGACAATGAGTATCTAGTGTTTTTGATCTGAATCAGGTAGTTACCATTAATACGCACCAGAGTGGCAGTACTCTAGACCTAATTGTTACAAACGTGAGTGACAATTATTACTCCCCTCGGTCGTTAGGTCTTCTCCAGAATTCAGATCATTATTTAATCCTTGGGAAAGCCGAACGAAGCCAAAGAAAACCAAAGTGACTAGTCGTCCGCTTAACTCTCAATCAATTTGCGATTTCGGTCGGTTTATCAGGACTTACTGCTTCGACGACCTGTGTTCTGTAGTAAACCTGAATAGTAAAGTTCAGCAGTTTAACTCCCTTTTGTTAGAGATGTTTCACAAGTATTTTACCGCTAAATTCGTAGTGGTAAGTGAGTTTGATAAGCCATGGATTACAAACGATCTCAAACAAATGATCAAGATGAGGTGCAGGCTGCACAGTTCCTGACAAATAGCTGTGGCGGCGAAGCTTAGAAACCGAATCGTGGCCGTCAATCGTTCCAAGCGAAGAAATTATATTTGGGAAAAGGTAGTACCCCTTCTCCAAAGTAGCAGTCGGAAGTGACATTCCACAGTGAAACAGATAACTGGCAAGTCATTTAACAATGAGCTAAAAATCCCCAAGCCTGACGGGTTTCTTATGAGCACTTCAGACGTGAGTGAGTTCTTTGCTGGCATTTGTACCACCTACCCCTCAATTACAGATACCAAACTGGTTAATCTCTTAGTCTATTGTGAAACTGACGAAATAAAACAGTTTACCGAATTTTCTGTTTTTAAAGAACTAAAAACTGAAACCGAACTGTTCTTCCTACCCTGGTGAGTTGCCAGTCAAACTTATTCGAGAATATGGCTTGTTTTTAGCCAAGCCATTGGCATCGATTATCAGTCAGTGCTTCAGTGAACAAACTTTTCCCGATGCTTGGAAGTGAGCCTATGTTCGTGTAAGACCCAAATTTAAAGGACCTAAGACATGTGATCAGTTAAAGCCTATTTGGATCACACCGAACTTTACTAAAGTTGCAGAATCTTTCATATATCATGAACTTCTTACGCAGATTTTACCGTCACTTAACTCCTTCCAGTACGGCTGCATGAAAGGATGCAGCATGTCTGTTTATTTAGTGCGGCTTTATCACCTAGTAGTTGAATGGTTGGTGTTAGGAAGCTTTTTTGTCGATTTGCTTCTGGTAGACTACCAAAAGGCATTGATTTGATTAAACACCCTCTTGCCGCCCAGAATCTCAAGTCAATGGGTACCTGTAAGCACATCCTCCTACTGGTAGTCGATTTCTTACGTCACAGGTATCAAAAAGTGTAAGCCCTTTTTCCCGGTGATATTAAATCGGAATGGATGAAAATTACATTTAGTGCCCCACAAGGTACCAAATTAGCAACTCTTCTTTTCCTGGCTGCTATCAACTACGTCCTTTCTTGCTTCGACGATCACTTTAATTTCGTTGATGATTTGTCTGCGCTTCTTAAATGCCACGTAAAGGATTCGGTACCTGTGGCCCAGTTTGACCTAAATTATTTTGATCAGTTTAAATCACAGTGTACTGCTGACAGTCTTTAAATTAACGAGAATATTGAATTGAAGTTATCAAGTATTTTGGGCAATAGGTTGCATCAAGACTGGGCTGGGTATTTGTAGACAGAGAAAAGCCAAGACAGATAGTCCAAGTAATTAAGAGGCAAATGTTTAAATGGCTGGGGCACGGGTAAATGGCAGGAGTATGAATGACTCTCTTATTGGACACATACTTGTCAGGTTAGTTTTTGGAAAGGCATGCCTGCCTAGAGTCTTAGGCATGCTGATCAAGAATTTAAAAAAGAGGCAAACAAGGGAGACCCGCCTATGGTCTTAAGAAGGTTGACCAAGAATTTAAAATTGACATAGGACCACAGATTTGCTTGAAATAACAGGCAAAACAATCGTTTAAAGCCATTTTTATCTTTCAAATAGTACCTATTCGCTGCCTAAGTTTAGCCCCACAAACTAAAAAAAATTGTGAGGTTTAGCCCACTTAAACGTGATTCTACCTGTCCCACGACTTTTTTCCCTTCTGCTTCGTGTGCGAATATCTTGGGCATTACCTTTTATGTGGACTGTTTGTTCATTCACGTACAAGAGCTGGTAAAGAAGTGGCATTATGCTATGCGGACACTAGTGGTGATGCACCGCCTAGGTTTTCCAATATATAAACTGAAAACGGCGTACCTCACTTTTTTTTCGACCCATCCTTGAATAGGCGTGTCCCGTCTGGGGCCGGCAAGTTCAGTACATAGATTATTTAAGTGATGATTTGGAGGGGATCTAGGAACGAGCTGTAAAAGTCATTATCGATGACAAATATGTAGATAACAGGTCTGCTCCGAAGTCACTTGAAATACCAAGGCTTCGTGATCACCGTTTTCAGCTGATGATTCGTTTTGGCCAGTTTTTATTGTCTTGTCCTGTACATTGGACAATATTACCACCTGAAATGCCTGTCCGTGCTAATACCAGAAGCAAGACCAAGCTTATGCCCGTCTCGTGCCGCACAAACAGACTCAGTAACTCCTTTTTTCCTTTCTTTACAAGCGCTTTTAATAAAATGTAGTGAACTGTTTCTCATATAGTGAAGTGTTTTTCATGTAAAAAACAGTACCTTTTTTTTAATGTTTTTATGACAGCTGTTTTCATTAAACTGATTCTGATTCTGTATTAAAACTTGCCACCTGTTCCTGTAACCAGAAATTCACTTCCATTTGTACGTCGTCATCATCATTGTGACGGTTGCAACTGAGATGTTGCTTGAAGTAGAAAACGAATGGTAATCACTTGGTGCTAATTATAACAAAAGGTACAGATAAACGAAGTAATACGACCGCATATGACCTATTGGTCGGAGCTGTCAAACCCCATAAAAAAACAACAACACCACTTGGCGCATGATCAGGAATGTATTGTGGGTGATCTAAAACTTCCCAGCCAAAACTGTCAAACAAATTGCGGGTCTGACCAGCAGTGTGAGGTCTTGCATTATCATGAAAAGGGACAATTTCCTTTGTCAGCACGCCCAGCATTTGTTTCGCTCTGAAGAGTTTTCTGAGGGTTGGAGAGTAGGCTCCTGTATTGACAGTTGTTCTCTGTTGCATAAAGTAGACAAAAAACACCAATCCTGTTCCAAAATACCGACGCCATGATTTTATGCTGGGAGAAAGTCTGTTCTGCCTTCAAATTTTCAGGGAAGTCTGGGTGTTTCCATTTCATGATCTGTTGTCTCGATTTGGGCGTCATATGCAAGCCCAAATTTCAGTGGCAACCGATGCCTGCTCGGCCATTTGCTTGGCTCCTACATATCCCCATGGACCATGAGTGAATCTTTTATTTTCTGTCCCTAATCTTGCCACCTCAGTGGCAATCGTTACAAAGAGGACGGTGACGTAAAAATAGCAGTGAAATCTTGGTTATTGGAGCCGGTTATGAAGACTATACTTTAAAATTAGGTTTCTTTTATTTTCTGTCCCTGATTGCTAAAACGCAGGAGGATAGAATTTCAAAATGAGGGTCACTTGGCGTATTCAGGGTCCACTTGGGGGATTAGAAATAATACTTCAACTTTTAATATTCGAAATTCTTATCAGGAAGAAAAACTTTTATTAGGCAACATTGAATATTTTTCAAAATTTGCGCACATGGAAAATCCCTAAACAAAATTGAATAATTCACTGATTCCTTCAGGTGAGTTTTTTTTAATTATTTTAATATATGTGGAGTGGAAACACTGAGATTGTTTTATT
>JAQQPU010001865.1:2415-17297 GCA_029168905.1 Artemia sp. Kazakhstan ARC1039 | reverse complement strand
TTTAGTGTAAAGAGTGAAGCATTGAGGAGGGGACAGCCCCTTTGATATACAGAATAATTTCTGTTCTTTTTAAGTTTTAATGTCGCTCCTTACTTTCAGTTTAAAAAACTTGTTTTTTGATTTAATATTTACTAAGAGGCATTGTTGGATTTCAATCAAGCTTAGCCAGAGTTAAGAGTTGGGTCCTATTTTTCAGAGTCCAGATATAATTCAATTTGTATCGGGAATGACAAGGGGGAGAGGGCCCTTAACTCTTGTCTAAATCACTTTTAGCAGGAGAGAATATTTTGATGGAGCTAAACCTGATGGGAAGTAGGAGATAGGCTCATACGTTTCTATGATATGGAGATGCTCTAGCCTCTATGAGGAAGCCAGGGGAGGGGGTATCAAAATCTGACTAGCAGCTATTATTATGGCCTTAGGTATCAGTGCTCAGTATAACCTCCATGAAGGAAGGGCTACATTCTGTCATTTGAAACCATGAGAAGGACCTGTTGGATCTTCATTAAAATTTTGTATGCATTTTTAGCTAGAATTTTTGTCCTGTGGTTGGAAGATTTGAGCTATCCAAGAAGCATTGTTATCTGTTTTGCTCTATAGTTTTGACCCTCAGCCCTCAGTTTTTTATTCAATCCAAGCAATATTGGCTCTGGAGACACAAGCATCAAACCTTTTAGACTTCATTTTCCCTAGAGGTGTGCAATTATTGGCTTTTCTAAGAGACTAAACCTAGGATAAGGATAGACTACCTTAAACAAAACTACCACAAAAACTACCTTAAGCATCAGAGAGCATGTGCATGCTGGAATGGTAAATACCTCCCTTTCTCCCAAAGATTTTTGTAAAGAATTTGAATTTGCTGAGTATATAAGTCTTCCCTCTTAGGATAAATCCTTTCACACCCCTCTCTTCCAGAATATTATAAAATATAATCGGATTAATTTTGTGATCTTTGCTAATCTATTTCTTTCTCAATGTTATAATGGTAAAACAGATATGACTTAAAGTAGGCTATATATTGTTTTCAATGAAGTGCGAATGACACTCGCGCTATAATAAGGGGTGCAAGGGGGACGGCTTTCTAGTTCATATATCTAGTCATTTGTGTTCATTTTAAAGTTTTGGCTAAAAGGCCTCCTACAGGCCTATTAGCCTTCTCTCCTGTGTTGGCAAAGTCTACGACAGCGTCTCCAATAAAACACTTCATCAGTACCTGGAATCAAATGACCTTCTAGGCAATTGCCAATATGGACTCCGCCGGAAACGCTTAACATTAGACTGCCTAGTGGCCCAGTATCAGGAGTGGATAGAACTACTGGCAATGGGATATGACATCAGGCTACTATCCTTCAACATTGCGATAGCTTTTGACAGAGTATGGCACCGTGGCCTGCTAAAGAAACTATGTGTATGGTGTTTGTGGATGTCTGTTAAAAGTGATTGAGAGCTTTCTTTCCAATTGTTCACTGCGGGTTGTTCTTGACGGGATTATTTCCCGCAAATATCCAGTGAAAGCAGGGGTACCCCAGGGCAGTGTCTTGGGACCTACGCTCTTCCTTATCTACATAAACGACATGGGAGACAACCTCGCAAACCCTCTGCATCACTTTGCTGACGATACCACGACACACTCAGCCGTCCCTAAACACGAAGACCCAACACAAGCCTCCCTTTCCCTACAGATGGATCTTTTGAAAATTGAAAAGTGGTCTGATGCATGGATGATCAACTTCAATGCATCGAAAACAAAGGAGCTTCTAATTACCCAATCAAAGGTGCCATGTGAACACCTCAGTTTCATCTTCAAAAATGAAGCTATAAAGAGAGTCGACGAGCTTCATCTACTGGGGATTCATTTCTCCACTGATCTCTCTTGGAACAACCACCTTGATCGGGTGAGAACCTCCTGTGCAAGAAAGCTGGGAGTTACTCTTCGCTGCAAAAACCTTCTTCCATCAAGCTTGATCATCCCACTCTACAAGTCTTGCGTCAGACCCATAGCTGAATATGGATGCCCGCTATTTGCTGGTGCTCCTAAAACGCTGTTGGCACCACTTCAGAAGATCCAGAATAGGGCAAGTAGGGTGGGCTGCGCCTCTACACAAGAATTGATCCAGCCTCTAAATGAAAGGTTTGATGTAGCGTCGATGGCTGTTTTCTACAAGTACATGAATTCGCCTCCCTCAGACAAGCTCTCTCGAATTGTGCCCCCCTTTGTCCAACCGACAAGGCAGACACGAAGGCACACAGCTCGGTCCAATTATCTAAAGGAGGATACGCCAAAAACCGAGTACTTGAGGAACAGCTTCATCTAGTGTTGCACTTCTATCTGGAACGATATTCCTGGGGATATTATCCCTGCAAATCCCTCTGTCGACAGCTTCAAAAGAAGGTTGAATAGACATTTAAAACCTCAAGGCCAGTGAAAGAGGTAAACGAATAGCGGCATATCAGATACTTTGAAGTACCGGGCGCCGTGAATATTGGAATAAAAAAAAAAATATCAGTTTCATTTTGGTACGTTATAAATTCATTATTGGTTGCGTTTTTTAATAAGTCTAATATCTGTTTCTTTTAAATTTAATATCTGTATTTTAATATGTATTTTTTTAAACTATATTTGGAGTACAAGGGAGACGACTTTCCAATTCATATATCTAGTAATTTCTGTTCGTTTTGAGCTTGAGTTGAATATCAGTTTTAGTTTTGGTACATTAAAGTTTATTACTGGTTTCATTTTTTTTATTAAGTCTAATATCTGTTTCTTTTAACGTTTAGTTCATTGTTCATTATAATTTCTGGTGGTTGGTTTGCACTGCTCAAGACATAGCTTTCCTCTTTAGTTTTGTTAAAAACTGCTAGCTTTTTATTTAATGTCTGCTCGTTTTTAATTCATTTCTGTAAGAATGAAAAATAAAAAAGAAAGAATAAGAACTAAAAAAACGTCTTGAAGGTAAGGATTGCGTAATTTATAATTTTATTTGAAGGCCTTAATTGAACGAGCAATTAATATTGAACTTTCACTAAGGGCCCAAATTAAAAAAAAAAAAAAATCCAAATCTATGCGAAAATTAAATTTCTGAATGTACACTTTTTTTAGTTGCCTTGTAACTCTTGTAAGCAAAGAGTAAATGAATAAAATTTTTAGTATTTTTTGAAGTTTTTATTTTGGGACTTTTTACCCCAAGAAGCATTTAAAAATCCCTTTTGTCACTGTATTGTCACATAATTTGTCACTGAACATAATTTGCGTTTTACTGAAAAAAAAAAACAAAAAAAAACAAAAAAAAACGAATGACCATGGATTGTCAGTTTAATTGACAAATGCTGATATTTATTCCTCAAAGTTTTGATAATTTTTTATTAATGAAAGAAAGAAAAAGTGAAAACATTCAAAACATGTTTTGTCTTCAGTAAAGCGCAAATTATGTTCTGGTCTTGAGAAGGCTATCAGCTGTACTAATGTTAATTTTTGCTTGTTTTGAGTTTGACTCGGCTATTTATTGTAATCTCTGTTTGTTTTGAGTTTCTTTTATGTATTGATAGTGATTTGTGGTAGTTTAATGGTTGAAAGATTATTTGACTTTATTTCCCCTCATTTTTGGCTTAATGGATCTCTTTACTTTTCTTTGAAAAACTTGTTTTGAGGGGAAAGTTTTTTAAATTAATTTTTGCTCGTTTTTTATTGATATAGTCTTTTCAGGAAAAAAGAAAATAATAGTTTTATTCCCAATAATATTATTCCCAAAAGATTCTATCTATGATCTTTGACAACCTGGATACACTTACAGTCTTTTCATTTATTTTTGTAAGAGCAAAAGTAGTAATAGTATTAGCCCCAAAAGCTTTAGCTTAAAACTCCCAGTCGTTCTCTATATATTGCTGAGGTGTCTTCTTGGCAACCATAAGCACAATGTCTTCTGATTTAGTTTAAAGCAGCATTTAACTTTAAAGCATAATTGCACAATAATTGGCCAATTGCATGATTGTGGGGGGTTGGCATATCCAATATCCCTAAAGACATAGTTGCTTGACCGTTCTAATATGCTGAAGAAAATGGCTGTTTCAAAATTTTGAATGGATGCGTTTGGAAAATGAATGGGCTTGAGAAAAGGGCTGCTTGCCCTCCAATCTCTTTTTAATCTTAAAAAGGGCACCAGAACTTTTAATTTTGAATCGAATTAGCTCCTTTAAAATTTTCAGTAATATTTCTTGCTATTATAGAGTGATGCAGCCTATGATACTGCTTATATGTCCTTTTGAAAATCTGCATGCACACGGTTTTTTCATCTTATTGAAACTCCTCCTAAACTTTCCCTAAGAGACCCTTAGCGTCATTAGCTACAGTAACTACAGTTTTAGCATTGAAAGTATACACATAGTGCCTTCTGGCTAGTTCAAAATTCCCCTAAGCTTACCCTCAAAGGTATAACTTAATAATATAATTTGTTCTTCAGATATTGCTGTGCATCCTTTTTGAAAGTTCACATGCTCATAGTTTGTTTTGATTTAGTACAACATCCGCCTAAATATTCCTTAGAAGCTTCACCTTAATACCCTTAGATTGCATAGTAGCAATAGTTTTAGCATCATTAGTGGCCATATGGGCATAACATGATTTGGTTTCTTCAACATCTTCTAGACACGCTGAGTATTTCTGCTTAATACCATCAACCATTCTTGAAGCATTTCTGATGCGTCCGCTTGACAACCTGTGTCGGCAAAGTATGTTTTGATTTAGTTACTATACATCTCAAATTTTTCACCTTAATATACTTAGCTTTAATAGCAGTAGAAGTAGTATTAGCAGTAGAATTAATTGTAATAGCCTAAGCTTTAGTGGCAGTAGTAGTAATAGAAGTAGTAATAATAGTAACAGTAGTAGTATGATCAGAAGCAGTAGTATTAGGCTGAAAATATTTTCTTTTGGTTAGTTCGACATCCCTCACAACAAGCCCTGTTAGTTTTAACTTCACACACCAAACTGTTCCTAAGATATTGCTGTTACACACTTTTGACAACCTGCATACAGAACCTCCTTCTCAAAATTCATTGAAAATTTCACCTTCATACCCCCTAGGCATAGTTGTAATAGTAGTCACAGTAGTAGTACTGATATTACTAGTAATAGTATTAACATATTTCTTTTTGATCAGCAGAGCATTCCTCCCATCAAGTCCTAGAGGTCTCAACTTAATACAATCAGCCGTTGCTATGACATTGCTGATATGTCCTTTTGATACCCTGTATGTTATTATTTTTTCTTCTCAGTGCTCTTAGCCTTGCAAGTAGCATCAATAGTAGTAGTAGAAGTAAATGCAGCAGTATCAGTAGTATTAGCACTAGTGGGCACTTATTGCCTTTTGGGGAGATGATTTTCTCCTTTAAGCATTCTCTGAAAGTACCAACTTAGTACCCAAATCGATTCTTGAGATATGCTATTTTGACAATTTGCATGCACATAGCGTCTTTTTATTTAGCTCGAGTTTCTTCTCAATACTGTAAATAGATTGGTCTGGTAGTAGTAGTGGTGGTAGTTCTAGTAGTATTGGTAGCATCCATATATTGCCTTTTTGATCATCTCCCTTATCATTTTCCGAATTTTCTAAATTTCTAAATTTTCTAAATATACTCAATTATTCCAGTGTAACACCTTTTTGACAATCTTTGTACAAATAACGTGTTTTGATTTAGTTCAAAACATTGTCTGAAAGGCTCACTTGAATGCCCTTTGTTTTCTTGGAAAGTAAAGTTCAAACATGCATACCTTTCTCAATAATATATACTATGTGTAAACAATGAACAAATTGCCTAGCTTACAGCCCTTGTCCTGTGAACTGAGGGGAGTTTGCCATCCCCAAAGACATAATTAATGGTCCTTTCAAAAATGCTGAACAAATTAGATCTCTTGAAATTTCGATCAATTATATTTTAGGGAATGAGAAGCTTTAGGGGGGGGGGGGTGATTGTCCTCCATTCATTTTTGACTCTTAAAAAAGAGACAAACTTCGGAGTTCTAGTCAAATGAGCTCCATCCGACCCAAAGCTTATATGACCACCGTTCCCGAAAAACCTTTTATGCCCTGGGGCATAACTTACTACCCTTGCCCATGGGCTTCGGTGGATTGTGTCCACCCTAAAGCATTGCTATATGATTTTTGGACTCTAGGTAACAAAATGGCGATCTCACAATTTCAATTGAATGTCTTTTGAGAAAAAAGGATGTCAGGGAGGGGGGCTAGTTGCTCTCCGTCATATGTGACTCTGAAAAGAGAACTAGAACTATACAATTCAAATTGAATGAGCCTCTTCTAAAGTTCGTATGACCATCCCTTCCATAAAAACCTGATATGCCCCTGGGGCATAATTTACAACCCTTACCCCCAGACTCTGGGCGATTCTGTCCACCCAAAGGCCTTATTATATGATATTTGGACGATTTTTGAATAAATAGCTATCTCAAAATTTTATCGGATGTATTTACGGAAAATACGACGTAGGGGGGAGGGGGGTCTGCCCCCGGTCACTTTGACTCTTAAAAAAGGAACTAGAACATCAGATTTATAATCCAATGAGCCCTCTCTGGAGTTTATACGACCACCCTTTCCATAAAAACCTTATAAGCCCTCGGGGCATAATTTACAACCCTTTTGCTGAGGGCTGTGGGGGGGGTGTCATTCTTAAAGACATAATTTCCAGACCTTTCAACTACACTGAACAAAAAAGCTATCGAAAAATATTTATTAAGTGTATTTTGAGAATTGATGGGGTGTGTGTGTGTGGGGGGGGATACCCACCCTCCGATCACTTTTTATCTTAAAACGGGTATTAGAGAAATCTGATTACCAATCCAATGAGCCTCCTCCGAAGTTTGTGCAACCACCCTTTGTTTAAAAAACCTTATATACCCCAGGGCTTAACTTACAACCCTTGCCCTGGGGGCTGTGGTCGGGTTGTCAACCTCAAATACATAATTCCCGGACCATTTAATTACACTGAACAATATGGCTATTTTGATTGGATGTGTTTGGTGAAATGGTGGGCGTGGGGGTTAGTTGCCCTCCAATCACTTTTGAACATTAAAAGGGGCACAAATCCTTTCAATTTCCAATCGAATGAGCCTTTTTTGAAGTTTCTACTACAACAAATAGCCATATCCAAATTTCTATCAGATGAATATCAGGAAAATACGAAGTATGGGGGGGGGTATCCACCCTCCGATCACTCTGAATCTTAAAGAGGCACTAAAACTCTAATTACCAATCCAATGAGCTCCCTCCGAAGTTTATACGATCACTCTTTCTATGCAAACCTTATATGCCCCCAAGGCATAATTTACAACCCTTGCCCTGAGGGCTGTCTGGGGGTTGTCATCCTCAAAGACATTATTTCCAGACCTTTCAACTACGTTGAACAAAATGGCTATCTCAAAATTTTGATTAGATGTGTTTAGGGGAATGGTGGGCTTGGGAGGGGGTTTGTTGCCCTCCAATCACTTTCGACTATTGAAAAGGACACTAGCTGTTTCAATTTCGAATGGAATGAGCCATTTTCAAAGTTTCTACAACCGGTCCTTTGATACGAAGTGCCCTGGTCTAAGACCAAAAAAAAAGAAAGATAATACATTGTGCCCACATTGCTCTTTACTTAGGCAGCGCTTTTGCGGTGCCTATGATATTTGTGGTGAGTAGGTGAAGTCATTTACATTCCTACCTTTTGAATGAACAAGTTCTGCTCAGTTATTGTTTTTACCAAGGTTTTTTAATCCATTAATGACGTTTCTATTTCTTTCCAATTTGCTTTTAAGCTTGTGTTTTTTCTCTTTATTTCCATTTGTCTGATTTGACCAGGTGTGCCTAAAAACTTATTAAAATAGCTTTAAGATTTTATAGTTCTTTCAGCTACTGCTTATTTCTTATTATTATATTTCTTTTATTATATTTTATTTTCAGGAGATAGATACGAAACATGTCAGACAATCTGGGTGAAGGTAGTTCTAGTAAAAGGTTTGTAAGAATTGTTAAGATGTTTTTTTCTTTTTGTCTATTAATTTATGTCAAAGTTGTTAATCTGAATTTTTTGTGGACTGGTGTTGAATTATTTGAAGGGTTTGCTGGTCTCGAGTCGTTTCCGAATATAATTTTGGATCTACTGTTGCTAAAATAAACCATCATTGTGATCTAGAATTCATTTTTGTATATGTAAAACAACTAATTAGCCTTTAAAAACGATTTGTTTTCTTTTCTCACTTCAAATATATTGATAGGAAGGACTGTTGAGAACCAATTCCAAAGGTGCCAATAGGGGGAGGGTAGATTTGCCCCCTAGATTTTGAAAAATATCTTTTTCTTGTGTTTTTATTTTGGAAAGTTGAAAAATGCCCTACTCCCCTAGATTTTGACTGCTCAGCAAAACAATTTCCTACTGCATTTGCTGTGATCTCTCCCATAATGTTAAATAATTCTGGTGTAATGTACTCACCTTTTCTACTAAAACCAACCTTTGGAAAATATGCAAATAAGATAATTTGGGGCCCTTGTTCCTAGTGTTGCGTGGATTATGTTATCACGGGTGGCATAGTTACTGAGCGTTCGACTATTTGGAGTAAATGGATACCTCAAAACTTTGAGGTGTCCTATTTTAAAGGAAACTACTGAGTAGTTCATGCTTTTCTTGTTAGTAGCAAAACCTCTTAAGCAAACCCTTTAGGATAAATTTGCAAAATTTCATTTTAGAACTTCTTAATAGTCCATCTTTTGTGCCAAAACTTGTTTGTGAAGAAGGTGCTTATTGGGTTGTTTAGGGCCTGCGCCCTGTGTTTTGTGGATCACCCCTCCCCCTGGAGGTAGTTTTTCAGAATATTAATCATTCTGATTTAAATGTATTATGTTTAAGAGGTAATTACTTGGCAAAAAAAAAAAAAAAAAAAAAAAAAAAAAAAAAAAAAAAAAAAAAAAACTGTCGTCCTAATCCAGCAATTGAGACAAATGTGCACTTGAACGAGGCTTTTACCTTACCCATCTATCCAACTACCTAGGACCAAACAGTATACCCGAACCGTCAACCAAATAGAAAAGTCCAAATCCATGCAAAGTTGTCATCAATAAATGTAAGTCGTTGTAAATTTACCAGCAAAAGCACCTTAAATCTAGCAAAATATTTCCAAGTAGAACCTTCCATTTAGGGCTCATCAGAAGAAATACCACCTGCCTTAACGGGTTTCGAGGCTTTACATTCTTTACCCGGCACGGTGGTGCCTCTACCATAAGATCTATATGGTAACCCTATGTCAGGTAAAACTTGTATGGTAAATGCATACTAGTCAAGCTATTAAAAATTACATACAAAAAGTGTTTCAATGTTTCCATAGTAAAATCCCAGAGGTCACTGAAAGAGACCATTCTGGAACAAATGAAGACATGTCCAGATTTATCTTTTATTGGTATCTGGAACCAATTACCAATTTAAAGATCCTCAAGCTTGTTTGAAAACCCCTACAAACTCAAACTTCCAAAAAAAGAAAAGCGCAAGAGAAATCATATTACAATATCATTCAGTATTTCTTTATAATTTTTTGTATATTTACTTAAAAGTTCATGATACATGAAACTAAATTTTTTGAATTGCCAACTAATTTTTTTGGCAGAAAAACCTCTTAAGATCAGTTTTTCGCTCAGCTTTTTACATCTATTTTTAAAATCTGTGTAATTACTGCATATTTTTGCATACCTAAATAATTGGGAATAATAAGCCGAATAAGTAATATTTGAATGTATATTACTTTCAAGAAATGGAAAATTAATTACTTCAAAATTAAAATCATCCGTTTTATTATATAATTTAAAAACTAATTTATTATTATTTGAAATATTAATATTTAAATCTAAGAAATTGTCGGAGTGTCCCATCCCATAGCTAGGCTCAAGAATTAACTCTTGTGGATAAATATTTTTTGAAATCTCAATAAACTCTGCACAATTTATTACCAAGAGATCGTCCAGATATCTTTTATTATTTGAAAGGTTATATTTTACATTGCTTGGGCTATTTTTATTTATCATATATTCATATTCTAATTGACTTAAAAACAGGTCTGCTATGAATGGACTCGCATTCCCACCCATAGGAATACCTACAGTTTGTTTATATAAATTCCCATTAAATCTTATAAATGTATTAAATAGAACAAATTCCAATAAATCGCATACCATATCCAAGCTATAACATCTTGAATTAATAGTACTTCTAAAGAAATTCGTCCATCGGGCTTTTTTATTAAAAGTATCAATTTTCAAAAATCCGATATTAGACAAAAGAAAAGATTTCTTTATCACCATTTTCAATTTTTCGAATACTAAATTTAGTGACAAATTTGTATACAAAGTAGTAAAATCAAATGAATCGACTCTTTTAGCTGAAACATTCGCCAAAGAATGTATCACTTGTAACGAGTTATTAACACTCCAATATGGGTTAAAGTTAGAAAATTTTTTAATTCCTGAGGAATATGCTTTAAATTTATTTCTAATTTCTCCTAAAATTAAAGATAGATCAGTAGCCGCAATTCTGGTTGGACACCTTGCTGCCCCAGCAATAAAACGTGGTTTTGGTGGATTTTTATGAAATTTTATCGTCCAATATAAGAAAGGAAACTGTTTATCATTATCATTTATTTTAATATTGAAATTTTTCAAAATTCTTTCTTCTATATTTTCAATTAAACTATTCTCCTCCATATGGGCCTTTTCGTATGTATTTGTTGTTTGTAACTCTTTTGATAAAATATCACAATAGAGTTTCTGACAAATTATGGCAAAATTATTGCTGCTGTTTCATAGTTAACGCATGTGCATTGACCCTGCCTTTGATTTTCTATTATTTGATCTAAGATTGGCTGACCCCTTCGAATTTATGATAGTACAGAAACGCTAAAAAAAAACTTATCATGATTTGTTTCAATTTGTTTTTTTAGAGTATTGTTCCTTATCAGATGTGTATCAGTTTGTAACTTTTACTATTTGTATTTATTTTGTAAACCATAAATGTGTTTTTAAGTTTATTGTGCTATATTATGCTAGATACATCTTGCACATTAAGAAAGGCAGTATAAGCGCAAAACTATTTTTTTGTATTCTTTTATATTTAAGAACATGCAAATGTCATAAAATGAAAGGCCAACTGGAAAAGTTCTTTGCAATTCTTTAAGTCAAAGATTTCTTTTAGGCAGCGAACAATTTCAGAACAGCTTCAGGAAAGTATGGTGGCAGCATCGCCTCCAAAGTTTGTTTCAATTGGTGATATCATGAATGCAGCCAAAGGCGTGACTAACATGGTGTTGGCTCATGAGATTGCATTGGATGAAGATTTTCGTTTAGAGAAACAGCCTGAATCAAAGTATGTCTCTTCTTTGTCATAATGATATGTTTAGACCAAAAAAGATAGGTACGATAAAGCACATGTTTCATGGCAGCTGAATTTTTTTCTTATAAAAAGTACATGCTGCACTGTAACAGCCCTAAATGAAAGCACTTGATTATTTCAGGTAGATTAGTTATACTTCTCAATTATTCACATGTGGCTCCCTTTTCAATCAAATCTTTCTTTTAGTTTCTTACACATGTTCCAGATTAAGTGCTGTGAGCTTCTTTCCAGACTGTCGGTTCTTGTGCTAAAAATTCACATAATATATCAGTAATAAACGCACACTTTAAAAGTACTGTTAACTTTTGTTTAACAGGAAAGACGATATACTCAGCCGCATGGTGAATAAATTGTAGTCTTAGGAGAATTTGTCAAAGCCTTTTTTGGGAGTGGGATGAAAATATAAAAAAACTTGTTCTTAGTCTTTGATTTTAAGAATTCTCCAAAAGGTGTTTTAAATCTATTTTAGGGAAATCTTCTCTTGTGTGATTACTTATGATCGTTTTTCTTGGGCGGGATATTCCATGCTGAAAAAAGCCAGATTTACTGGCATTATTCGAAAAACGATTAGAAATGAAGTAAATACGCAAGTTTTTCAACTAAAAGTAAGGAGCAACATTAAAATTTAAAACGAACAGAAATGATTTTGTATATGAGGGAGTTTGCCCCCTCCTCAATGCCTCACTTTTTACGCTAAACTTTGATTTAATGTCCTAATCTTTTAACAGTGACTGCTGAAACAAAAGATCCGTTTAATTAGAATAGGAAGTTCCTTTAAAGTACTAAAAAACTTTGGCATGAAGAGCTAGGCATCGAGGAGGGTGCAGCCCACCTTATATACGGAATAATTTCTGTTCGTTATAAGTTTTAATGTTGCTCTTTCCTTTCAGCTGAAAAAACTTGTTTTTTATTTATTCCCATTCGAGGACCTCTGTTGTGATCATTGCCGAACTGCCAAAAAGTCCATTTTTCGGCTGCCCATCAGACCTTTATTCTAGTCTTTTTAACCTGTCTTTGGTAATTGTTATCCATTTTATTAATCAGTCCAGTTTTTTCATCAATCGTTCCACCATCGTTTCCATTGATCATTCCATTAATTCCTTTTTTACCCAATTTTTTAACAGCGATTGTTGAAACCAAAGATCCGTTTAATTAGAATAGGAAGTTCTTTTAAAGTACCAAAAAACTTTGGCGCGAAGAGCTAGGCATTGAGGTGGGTGCAGCCCACCTTATATACAAAATAATTTCTGTTCGTTATAAGTTTTAATGTTGCTCTTTACTTTCAGTTGAAAAAACATGTTATTTATTTATTCCCATTAAGAGTACGTCTGTTTTGATCATTGCTGAACTGCCAAAAACTCCATTTTTTCGGCTGCCCATCAAACCTTTATTCTAGTCTTTTTTAACCTATCTTTGGTAATTGTTATCAGTATATATCAAACCTTTTGTTAAAATCTTCATAACCTTTCCTTCTTAATTGCTCTTCCATCATTACTTAGACTGTTGGAGGCTGACCCAAATTTTTCCTTTACCTTCTTGTTTAATATTAAGTTGTTTAAACTAGTTTTCAGAATGACTTTGTTTTTTTTACAAATAGCATCCCAACCATAAAATACAGGCAGGAAAGATATGCAGTCGTTTGGTTCAATGCTGCAGCTTGACCAGGGGGCTTCGTGTACCAGACCCTCCCCATTGAAATGTCATAATTTTTCCGATTTTCAGCAAATTTCCGTTTCTATGCTTGTTTTTATTCTGCTTTGCTCTTTTGATGCTTTAAAGAGTTGCCGCCCCCCTTCCGAAGGATATTCGTGCGTATGTACTTAAGTTCTTTTATTTAATTCTTTGCAGAAATTTAAAATATGATTTTTAGGGTATTTGCCTGCTTTTTCATGGAACAGACCGAGGGGGGGGGGGATAAATGTATGCAAAGGTGAGTTTTTGGGTGTGGTTCCTTTAAATAATTCAAAGGGAGCAGCCGCTCTATTTATATGTGTAAACTTAAATAATCAGGAAGCAGGGTACAAAACAACTCAAAATAAATAGCCCTTGAAGGTAGAATTGTATAGCGAAAGAGAGAAAAAAAAAAATGAACAGCAATAATTAACAAGTAAAAAAGAAGACGAAATAGAACTGAGTAAAATATTAATCAGTCAAAGAGAATACACATGAAGAACAAAAATCTATAATAAAGCTAAGGAAGATATGTATTCATATAGAAAGAAATGTCACATCAATACTACCTTGATGTTAAAAGATACATTGAAGCTAACAATGTAAAGTATCTGGATCAAAATTAATGCTCCTTTTTTCTTCTTTTTGCATATCTATTGCCACTCAATATCATCGCTATTTAGTGTAGGCCCTGTTCGTAAAAACGTTAAATATAAGAGACAAGACAGTATCACTTTTTCTTATTAGTTATTTTGGACAAAAGACTGGGCTTGATTTCTCCTCTTTTGGAACTTCAGCATGATTCACACAAGGTGTCTAATCAAAAGTGTTGTTATTACTAAAAATATTGCAGAAATATATAATGTATACTCTTGAAACAAGACGGGATTTATTGCTTCCTGGGGTTGTTCTGTCAAATTTGTACGTTCGCTCGTTCCCAAGTTGCAGGCATTGTCGCTACCGCAGTGTGTGAAATCATCCACGCATTGTGAATTGTGAATAAAAAAGAAACACTTTTCGAGGTTGATATTCCCCACCCAGAATATGGAATTAATTTCTCTTTCCCAACATTAGTGTCCAATCATTTATCTGAATTGGTTCGATTTATTTATGCTCAAATTTATCTTTTGTTATTCAAACCATCATCTCCCGATTATTTCTACATTTAACGCGTTTCAAAATATCCAATACTTAAGTCTGATAAACCAGTGGAGTAACAAAAACTATTCAGTGCTTTCCAGGTTCCTGCACATTGAAGATAATGATCTATTCTTTACTTCCTTCAGTCCTAAATGGTATGCGATTTTCTGGGTCTTGAAATGTACAACTTTAATATGTCCCGATAAGATTTGAGAGATTATTGCTTTTTAATCTTTTTCTTTTAGCAAAGCAAATTTGTTTTCACGCATTGTTTAGGCAATGTAGAAACAAATCAGGTTATATATAATTAGGTTATATCAGGTTATATATAATCAGGTTATATTATATATAATACAAAGAATTTTGTTTTACTGGTTGTGTGGAAATTTTTCAGGTTTTGCAAACAGATGTTTGTCTAAGTCACTAATTCACATAAACTTAGCCGCCTCGAAAGGTCTAAATGCTGAACAGTAACGAAAAAGCATAAGCAAAAGCAGGAATAACGAACTGCAAAATAACAACAAATAATTGACATGTTGCATTCCCATTCGGAGATATCCACATTTACATTGTAAATTATTTGAAAAAAACTACGTTTTCTAAAGAGTTAAAGAGGCTGAGTCAAAAGTTCGAACCTTAAAATGTACAGG
>JAQQPU010001864.1:0-74999 GCA_029168905.1 Artemia sp. Kazakhstan ARC1039 | reverse complement strand
CCTAAGATTAAAGAAGCCTTAATGTTTCTTAATTCCCCCTTCGTGAATCAATAATTCCCCCATCGATTATGTAAATCACCCCTCATGTCATTCACACGTGGCCAAACAACAACAACAGATCGATTGACCTTGACACACCCCCCCGATTAGACTCGATCGATAATCCTTGAATAAATTATGTCCCGTCAGCATTAAACTAAATTGTAGATGGCAGCAGGGGTGTCGTCCCGGGTCAATAGGGTCACCTCTACTTTCCCCTGAGGGCCGTGGGACTGGTTTGTCATCCCCAAAGACATACTTACTGAACCTTTCAAATGTGTTCAAAAGAGCAGGTTAAAAATTGTAATGACAGCTAGAGGGCCAATATTAGCTGCTCATACATGCGTAGTAAAAGTTTCTTCACCTATTTTATTTATAGAAAGGGGATTCTCTTCTTTGATTCTCTCGAATCAAAATTTTTACTTCTGGAGCTATTGTTGTTTACCTTTTAGACAGATTTCTGTAAATGTTTAAGCGAAAATACGGAAATAATCAGCACTCAGAACAAAGGAGAGCAGCACTGGTACTCAGTGACAGAGGGGTGGAACTAAAAACTAATTTAAGTCTCACCTCCTTTACCAAATTTCTGCCATAGACTCATTTCTGACAGATATCTATCAAATATTTAATTGCTCCCTATGCATATAAAAGTGTATTATTCAGCCAAAAAATCATTCATTCAAGTGAGGACAGCAGTTTATTTATTTCTTATTCAATAATTCAGAACAAGTTTAGGATATAGTCATACGGAACATACATATTCTAATTAAAGTTAAGATTCTGAAACTGTTTTTCCCCTTAATGTTCCTTCCTTGATGGAAGCTGCATAGCTGATAGACCGGAAATCCAAATGAAATCTTTTTTTATTGTTATTGGGGAACGACCGAAAAATGAGAAAAATGCTTTTTATCCATAGATATGACTGCTGCTTTTGCTTCTTTGATTTGCAATCTTGTTTTCAGGAAGCGGGATTGGTGCAGAATTGAGACTGAATGAATCGATGATACTAAATGAAATTTCTCATAAAGAGCAAATATTATGGTCAGTTGCGTTTGTTGGAATGCTCGTCATTGCGATTGTTGGGAACTTCCTTGTCGTTTGGGTCATCCTAGGTAAGGTTAATAGTGTTTATATTTCAACAAAGGAAACGTAGGAATATGCCCCTCTGTTGATGAAGAGAGGTACAAGTAAAATTTGATAGATCAAGGTACATACTATTTTTGCAAACGATTTTAATAATGGGACATACTATAAACCAACTAACCATAGTAATATTGATAAGATCGAGGTATTGTTTTCTATTGCTGACACTCAACAAGTCACTGGCATTAATTTAAAAACATATTTTACCTGAAGTTCCAGTGAATGTGAATTATACATGTGAATTACTAAGCAAGGCATCATTTACACACAAAATACCTATTAAAAATGCCTCAATTTTCTGGAGGGGGGGGAGTCATTAGAAAATTAGAGAGTAGCTAAAACTGTAATATCGTAACTACATTCATGCAAGGGTCATTGAACAAATGAATGAATGTATTCAATACTCATCAATGAAAAAAACAGAGCACAAAAAAAGAAAACAAATCAACATGTCAGACCAGGAATTAAACGTGAAATTTGTAGGAGATTTTCGGGAGCTACCGCGTTTATATTGTCCAATTATTTCGGCTTTCAACATGTCAGGCCAGGAATTAAACCTGAAATTTGTAGGAGAAGTGGAGAAGCATGAACAGCTATACAACTGTAAGCTGTATCCTGTAATTGTGGCTGTAAGCCGTATCCTTCGACATTCCGTAAAATGCGATAAATTTTCTTTCTCTTTGAGACAGTTTTTTTGCTGCTAAGAAAATACGAGACTTTGCATTCTTTTCCAAGTAAGGATGGACCAAAATACTCCCTCTGAGCCCTACGAAACCTGGGGTCGGTCTTCCTCGTCGGAACTCAAAATAGTAACCCACACTGCCCTGCTCAATTAGACACAACTGATCTACAACCAATCGCCTCCGTGGGAGGAGACACGTTTCATTTTCGTTGTAAACTGGTCGTAAATCAGCTGCAGATGAGACTAGTTTCCAACTGTTGTCTTGAAACAGTTGCCCCGTGGCTGCTGGACCCAACTGTTTTTGAAATATTCAAGATTTGTCGTTTTGACAACCTGGATGCATATAGAGTCTTTTAATTTTGCTTAAGGTGATCCCCCTTAGCATTCCACAAAGGCTTCAAAATACCAAAATACCCCAGGTACGTCCTTTTTGACAACTTGGACGTAGCCTACCTTGTGTGTGTTTATTTAGTGCGACATCCCCCTCAATATTAAAAAAAAAAATAACCTAATAACCTCAGCAATTCGTTAGATATTACAGATATGCCCACTTAACAATTTGTATGCACAATGGCATTTTGATAATCAGAATGCAGTAAAGCTCTTTTGATTTCCTTCAATAGTCCTTGTTGTAGCAGTAGTAGTTGAAGCAGCACAGTCATAGTTGCCATATAGTTAGGGCCACCAAAAAAGGCCAGGATATAGTAACCTGGATATGAAAAGGGCAAGGGGAGGGGGGCTGGCTACCCTCTGATCACTCTTCAACATCTCCCTCAAAGTACCCTGAAAGTTTCAACTTTATATACTCAACTGTTCCTTAGATATTAATGATACGCCCTTATCACGACGAGCATGCACATAGTTTGTTCTGATTGTGTTCAACATTTTTCTCAACATATTTCTATAGTCCAGTAAATATACGGAAAAAATTGCCGATCTGGGAAAAAATTGCAATATAAATGATTTTTACACCATTTTGTAGAGAAAAAAAAATTCTGAACAACATATCAAAAGTCCCCAAGAATCCCCTTGGTGGAACAGGGTGAAAAACGGGGGAAAAGGAGAAAATCCAGGAGCAAACTCGAAAATCTACGACCCGTATTTTTTATGCTGAGAATGGCATTCCTGATGCTCTTGAGTCCAAAAATATCAAATGTGCGTTTTTTTATTGCTGTGCAATAAGTCGTTTCCCCACTTACAGGGGGTAAAGAGGGAGTAAATAAAGATCCTATACAGCAGTCTGCATGACTTTTTTACTGGGGTTTCTCAGTGCGAAAAGAATGAACATGTTACTGTGATTGCTCTGTCATTAGCCTTTCACCCGTTTTCTAGATACCAGGAAAAAGAGGGGGAAATCAAGATATCCTCTAAAGGGAAAATATAGTCAGACGACTCTACAGAATCTAGAGAGGAGACAAAGGTCTATCAACTCAGTTTTAAAACCCTCTAACACCGTTTTGACGAGAGTTTAATATCCTATTCCCTGGTGCCTCTCTTTTCCTGTTTGCTGGAGATTCACATACTGGTAGGTTCAATCGGTCAAGCAATAATGCAGGCTTGCCGTCCCCAAAATTTGCTCGCTCTTTTAAAGTATACTTTGGAGTCCAGCTACACTAGCAATCCGGTTCATGTTTTCTCATCGATCAGCTAAATAGGCTAGGTTTTTCTACGTCTTACTCTGAAGTGGTTCGATTCGAGCGTTCTGCCGCAGTAACTCATGGTATAGAATTTCCAGGGATAACTTCTAAAACTTTTATCCAGTTCATTGGCGACAATGTAATATTTTCAATATCGACGGAAAAGGTACTTTCCATGGGATGGGCATGCTAGCTGCTGCCACAACAATGCTACCCAAATTTGTTAATCATAATACCAAGGGTAGTTGTAAACCTTGAAGCGCTCCAGCAGGTTGGATAAGCACCTTTCTTCTTCTACAACAGAAACCACCAGAAGAACAGTCTTGTGTACAAACCCATCCCGACCATCACCTTCGACAACAAGATCGATGGCATTGACCTACTATGGTATGCAAGCTGGATACATGACACGAATCGGGTCAGTTGGAGTAGATATATGCAAGCGATTCCCCACGGGTCATGCAAAGGCGCTTTGTCGATTGTTTTTCTGCCTATAATTGACTATCATCCCTCCGATCTTTCTTGTTTATACACGACCTTACGTTTTATCTCCGATAAAGCACGCCAGCACGGAATGGTACCAGTTGTTACCTTGGACCAACCTTTGTACATGAAAGCACTGAACATCATCAATGCTAGGCATGCTAATAGTCATATCAAGGCAGCAGTTCTAATGATCGGTGGTCTCCATTGCCGTATGAGCTTTCTTGGAGCGATTGGACAATTGATGACGGAAACAGGAATAAAAGAAGTGCTCAAATGCCTATATGCCGGTAACACCACTAAGCATATCCTTAGCGGTAAGGCTGTTTCAAGAGCCATGAGAGCGCACGAGCTTATAGATTCAGCATTACAGATCACTCTCATTTGCAAATCGTATGGTTCCGACTGCACGGATGACATACGTGCGAGTCATCAAGACTTTGCAGAAGCTGCGACAATGTGTATAGCTCTACTGAATGAGGAAGTAACCCTTAAAGACGCACCCAAAGCAGACGTAGTGCGTCGAATCCAAACGCGAATGATGGAGTTTCGAGACGCTCTGCAGAACAACAGGGCTGCAAAAATACGGCTTAATTATTGAGAAATTTTCGGAGTGCTTAAGAAGGCCATCAGGGCAGAACGGACTGGAAACTGGGTGCAGTATCTTCAAACACTCTCTAAGGTGCTCCCTTACTTTGCAGCTGCAGGCTACAACATGTATACGAGATCGGTGAGAATATTTCTTCGGCAAATGGAAGAGCTGAAAGAGAGTAACCAGAACCTGTGTAAAGACCTCACGGATGGGATGTTTGTTATTCGAAGAAGTGATAGATTTTGAGCTGGGCTCTCTCCCGACTTAGTGATTGAGCAAGTACTGATGAGGTCGCTGAAAACAAGCATGGGACTCACGAGAGGAAATAAAATGATTGCGACGCAAGACCAGCTCATTTCCACAGCTCGTCTGACCATTAGGTTTCCACAAGACCAGCTCGAATAGAAAGAGATATAAAGGACGTAAAGGCTTCAGTAGTTTTTTTGCGCAGTCCTGTCCGTGCGACAACTTCACTCAATTGCGCACTATATCAAATGGTATGACAGCAGAAAGGGATGTCAACGTGGATGCAGAAAAGCCGAAAGGAAAAGAAATCTTGAAGTCATTGGACGATGCCGATATCGATCGCTGTATCTTCAAGCGCAAAAGCAAAGTGATTACGATGGCCTGTCAAGGCAACATTTCCGAGGCTGACGGTGAAGACATACAAATTGACGCAAGTCTACTCTTCCAACGTTTTGCTGCAGTGGCAACTACAGTCGGAAAGGATATGTAATAAAATCTCAAATTCGAACTCTCCAGCTATCCTACTGTCCTTTTCGAATCTTCAAGCCTGACGTGACAGCCAGATAAAGCAGAGCTAGCGAAAGCTATTTGGAAATAAGCAAAGGCAGAACCTGTGAAAGTCCTATCAAAAGAGCCGGAAAAATACGTGATCGATGGTGGATGGCCACTCAAGAATATTCCATGGAAAACAGGAAGCACTTCCGAACATATTTGCAACAGCTACGTTTCATCCGTGCCACAGAAGTATTCAAATGCTTCCGTCATCTTTGACACTAAGTATGAAGCTGCAAAGGAAGAAGGAGGACTTCTTGCGGAATCCCAACCACAAGCAGAATATTATTCGAGCTATTGGTAAGAAGCTTGTCCAAGCTGGCCTCACCGTCCATCATGCAGAGAGAGATGCGGACGTTCTGATTGCATTAACAGGTGTTAATGGGGCCAAGGAAAGGTTAACCGCAGTAATCGGAGACGACAATTATTTATTGATCCTTCTCCTCCATCCTCTGCCTCAGAAGCCAGGGATCTCTACTTCGAACCCTGTACCAGGTCAAGAGCGCTGTCAACTAAATACTGGTGCATGAACTTTATCAAAAGATCGTTGGAACAGGTATGTCACTTTATTCTTGTTGACCACGCTTTTCTTGGTTGCAACACGACGTCTCGTTTGTTTGGGATAGGAAAGTAGGCTGTAACGCCATTCCTGAAAAGCCAGGAAGAATTTGGGAATAACTGTGATGTATTCCTTAATCCGCGCTCAACGAAGGAAGAAGTCCAGCAAGCCGGTGAAAATATTTTGCTGTGTTTCAACAAGGCTCAGAAAGGGGAGGGTCTTAGCAAAGCTAGGTACAGGGTTTTTCTTAAGAAACTGAACAGCTCAAAGACATCAACCTTTGTGAACCCAGGGAAACTTCCACTTACTCTATCGCCTGTGAAAATTCATTTTTATAGATTCTTCTATCAGGTAATGGAATGGCGTAATTCCATTTCAGAACTCGACCCAAAAGACTGGGGTTGGCAATTACGTGACGGACGCCTAACTCCGATCATGACAGAAATCGGCCCTAATCCGCCTCACCTGCTAAATGCAGCAGCAGCTGCAGCTGCATTTAGTGATTTGTTGCAGCTGCACTCGTTCCAACTGTGACAGTTCACGTTGTAGTTGCCAAAAACAAATTCATTGTCTTGCATACCTGCTTGCAAAGACTGCTAAGGGATTGCGTGTTCCAATAAACATGTTTTGGTTTATAACGATAAAGAAGACGATTTTTAGTACAAATCCTAGATCTTGTCCTTTTTAGATCAATCAAAACCGTAATTATCTTTTGCTGTGATTACCGAAGATACCTGATTTGTTTCATTTTTTAATTTAGTTTTGTCTTATGTTTCTATTATATAGTCGAAGTAAATCTGCCCACGTACTCCAAAGGCCCGATGCATTGTCTCACCTACGGTAAAAACACTGCAGAAAAGCAAGATACGAATCTAATACCATGTTTTTTGAAATCATCGAGTCAAAAAACCTTGGGGGAAATATTTTGACCAGCCATATCGCACAACTCTCGAGGAAACTATTTTTCCTTCCCCCTCCCCCACTAAAGGGGGGATCGAACAAAGACCAGCGATAAAACAATATAACTTCCTTTTTCGAGTTCTACACGCAAAAAAAGAGCAGACGTAAAATTCGAGCGCACTATAAATCTGCCTCGGAATTAATTCCAATTTTCCCCCTTTCCCCGTTTTTTACACTGTTCCACCAAGGGTATTTTATGGGACTTTCGATATGTTGTAGAGAATTTTTTCTCTGCAAGACGATGTAAAAATCTTTTACATTGCAATTTTGTCCCAGAGTTTCGTAGATTTACTGGACTATTAAGGCTTCGCCTTCATTCCCTTAGCCTTTTTGGAGACCCAGGATAAAATACATGTTCCCTTTTCCCAACAAAAAAACCTTGTATGTTAACAATGGGCAATTTCCGTTACTTGCGGCCCTTGCCCCGGGTGGATGTGGGGGTTATATCTACCCAGGAGGCATATTTGCTTGACCTTTGGACTGATCACTTTTGACGGGAAGAAAGATCACTAGAACTTTCAATTTGAAAATCAAATGAGCACTCTCGAAAGTTTTACGACCGCCATATGAAGTGGCTCATGGGAAAAAATAATGCATTGAAACCTCATGACTCTTTACTATAGGAGAGTCTTTAGCGTTTCCTCTGACAGAAAATATTTTTTTTTTTCCACTAAGAGAAGAGCTATTACCCTTCAGCACCCATGTTACAAGCTTACTACAGAAATGTTTCCTGAGTATCAAGATATGTTAGTGATTAATTTCTATCCCCCTTACCCGTATCCTCCTTTTATATTTATCTGATATTTATCTTATTTATCTTTCTTATTTATCTTATTCTATATTTATCTTTTATTTTTTTATAGTATCCTCCTTTTATATTTATCTGAAGGCCCATGGACAAAAAATTGGAATAAAAGGGTACTTTTTGAAGCTCAAGGCATCCCCCTTACCTACAACCTACTTAGCGATCTCGTAAATTATGTACTTCGCATCCGTATTTTTTCTTTTTTTTTTTACCTGCATTAAGACTGTGTATTATTTGTTGCGGACAATAAACGTCTGTGAAATATTTAATAATCTAAACCTTTATTTCTTAGTGGGAAGTTGATTGTCGATATAGAACAGTGCGTGTCTCCTTGCTTACATTACATGGCATTAAACATTTTAAATATAATAAATATCAAATTTGAAGATTTTCGAGAAAAATGAAAAAATATATGAAGTTCTGTTTTTATATCAGGATTTCCAGATGTACTTCCCAAAACTTCATGAGAGATAGAGAAAATTTACCTATGATGTCAAAAAGATAACATAAAGTTCTACCAGCATTTAAAGCTAGTTCATTTCTAAATCTTAAGTTTCGAAGCTAGGGCATTTTATTGAGACAAGGCAATTTGCAAAAATCAAAACTTCAAAATAGAAAAATCACAAAAGGAATCTTATTTCTTTAAAACCAATGTAAGCTCCAGTTCTTAGAAGATCAAGATATGTCTATCCGCTTTGAAAAAACAATTTTACTATGTGAAAAAAAATCTATCAATGCGTTATGAAAACTTTAGAAATTATTTATAAATACAGTTCATTTCGATTATTAAGGAGTATATATCTTTTTGCTTATTTTTCATGGATCTAAAAATGAATAACATTACAAAGTTGAAAATAAAAGATTCGAGAAAAATCAAAAACAATCGCAACTTTTGCGTTTTGAAATGAGAATTTACATTATTATTCTCCAAAAATTTATGAAGCGATAAGAAAATTTTGCTTGTGTTCTCGAAGATATAATATAAAGCTCAATCAGTTCAGTAATCAAATTGATTTAGTTTCTGAAAAGTTTAGTTTCCCTGCTAGGACTTTTTATTTAGATGAAACCTAGGAAATTTGTCAAATCAGAACTTCAAACTACAAAAAGGACCAGAAGGTTTTTTTGAAAAACAATTTAAGAATCAGTTTTTAGAATATCAAAACTTGTCTATCTGCGTTGGAAAAAAGATTCTATATTGTCTAGAAAAGAAAATTACCTCTAGGATATCAAAGAATCTTATGCGTAAAGACAACTTAGGGAATTATTTCCGAGTGAACAAAGCAATTTAGTATATAAGAGATTTCATGTCATCTTGCGTACTTTCCATAGTATTACTCGATTAATATACAAGATGTATCTAATAAAAATTTCAGGAAACAACCCAATAAGCTCAAATTTGGCACAAGACTTTTCCAGAATTATTTCCAAGAAATCTAGAAAAGATAGGGAATTTTGTTCTTCACCCTCTCGGAGAAATCAGTAAATGTTATGCAGGAGTAGGACATCGTTTTCTTCTGAAAAAATTACTCTCCCAGATAGGATTGTTATACTTTGCACCATTAATTATTTTTTCTGGAAAACTGCTGGATATTTTACAAACTTGGTATCAACTTTTCTGCCCTGTTTTACGATTCCCATACCCAGAAAAACTTTCGAGTATGCATCTCTTGCCACTTCAGGGTACTGACCACTAATCACGAAAAAAAATCCAGCTGCGAAAGCAGTAGTGTTGCTCCGCAACACAAAGAGCCTGTATCTGGCGCTCTAGTACCTTTGGTTTAATGCGATCACCCCTGGAGAATATAAAATGAAAACAAGCAAACATTTAAACAAGCATCCTTGATCATCCTTAACAGAGAGAATATAAAGTTTCGCAGTATTGCAGATAGGGGTCTGAAACCTCTACAACAAGGTTGTTTGGTATCAGGAATCTTATTTTGTAATTTTCGTCCAGATAACCAAAATTTTAGAGGTGATTTCTCCTTGTTTTTAGAAAAAGCAAGTTTTCTAAAGATCCTTACTTTTAGTATCTAACTACGAACCATGTACATTTTCTAAATTTAGAATCTTCATGGAAAACATGCTTTTGATGCATACTTGTCTACAAAACTCGCTTTTTTAAAGGGTCGGTTATTATTAGAACAAATCTTTCCTCACTAACAGTCAATTGCCACGAACTGTTTGATAACTATAAATCTTAAAAACATAATAATGAACTCTGCCTTAATTTAAACATTTCAAACAATACTTGTTTAAAATGAAGGATATGGACACTTAAAGATTGTTGAACAGAAAACTTTACCCTTAAAATTGTATATTTTAGTTAGGCTAATTTTATTTGGAAGGAAAAATAACTCCTTATTGATTATCCAGGCAATAAAAAGTAATCAGACATTAGATATTAATAGAAAACTAATAATAGAATTACTAAACAATTTCCTCTGGAATGAAAAAAAAACCTCAGCTATATCTTAAACACATATTGAAGCCAGTACCGTAACTATTCTATAGTGATAATAAAATCTTGCCAAAGAAATTAAGAAAGCTATTCTCTTCATCGGGTTTTATTTATTTATTTTTAGTCTGCTTTCCTTTTAGAACCACAATGTAGGATTAAATGATCTCAAGAGGTATATGAAAAATGAAGGTTGATTCTTTTTAATTCGAATTGTGTGAACAAAAAACTAAAATGGTGAAAACCTTCAACAGAACTATAGAAAATAACTTAGAAAGGGAATTATATTGAGTTTATTGAGACCAAAACCTTACTTCATTAGAAACTGTTAAATAAAAACTTAAGAAACTTTCAGAGGAAGATATCTCATTTTCAAATTTTAACTAACAGTAGTGACGCCATAGGCAGTTCCATTAGTCAGATAGGGAATTAGGAAGGGATTTCCAACGGTCAGAAAGTGGGTGTATAAGTGGAGCTACTAGTCCCTCAATATGTCACACCTGTGCAATGCGGTCCTTTTCTGCCGGCTAGATGGCAAGAATCCCATGACAGCCACTTGTTTCTAGGTGTTTATGACGCAATCTTGTTTCAGTATTAAAAAAACTATGATTTTCCATAAAAGCAATATTAGTCTGATATATTAGACACCATTTTGTCACGATTCGTAAGCATGTTTGTTACAGAGTCTAGACATCTATTGAATTTATGTAAATCCAGACCCCTGTATTATCTTCCCTTTGTCCCACTATAAATAGAAGTCCCATGCAAAGCCCTTTGTCCCAAGGGCACTACAAATAGAAGCCTCGATTCGTAACCAGTTTTGTTATAGAGTCTAGACGTCTGTTGAATTTTTGGGAGACAACCAGGATCCACATGCATTATCCTTCCTCTGTCCAAGGACCACTACAAATAGAAGTCCCATAAAATGCCTCTGTGTCCGGGGGGTACAATAAATAGAAGACCCAATGCAATTCCTTCGTGTCCAGGGCACTATTGATAGATACCGGAAAGGCGACTCTACATCAGTCCTATTTCGGATTTTGAAAGATCCACAACTCTCTAAGAAAATGGATAATTCTCGTTACCAAGAAGTAAGTCTATTTTTATATGTAAGAACCACTTTGAAAGTAACCCTATTTTTCTATACTCCCCCCTCCCTCCAAACATTATGAAGATTAAACTTATTTTTTGCCTCATATAATTCCCTATTTACCATGTAAAAAGCCTCTTCCCCTTCCTCCAATCGATGGTACACTAATCTATTCAAAAAAAATATTATTTTCGTTAATAAATACGTTATTCTAAAAAGCTGCCTTTTTGTCCCCCCGCTTAAACCTTATGGTATACAATTCGTCAAATTTGATTCGTGCTCTCTCTGTCTAAATTGGCAAACATCTGTAGTGCTTAAGAGGGTGTTATTTCTGGGGCGTAATTATGCAAAATCTTTTGTCAACCAATAATAAATCTTATGGAGATGATACATTTTTTATATTATTAGTCAGTGTTTTATTTTGGTGGTGGAAATTGTGCCTAAGGGGCTCCTTTAACAAGAACACGCTAAGGTGAAATGTAGCTTTCGGTTAAAGACTAGTGATTGTAGGTTTTATTCTCGCAAGCTGCTCTAATAAAACATTTACAATTTTTCCAAATGGTAAAATGCATATTTCTACCCTAAGGCTACAGACTACTCATTGTCGGGTTTATTTCTCTCAAGGCTCATACCAGACTTATTTTATAACCATTTAAACAAATAAATGGTCTTAGTTTTTATTTCTTGGAATTGAAAGCAGTAAAAATCTTAGACGAGTAATAGCGTATTTTTATTAGCAGGAGATGGTTTCTGGCAATGAGAAAACATCAGTGCTGGATGGGTATTTCCAAGGCACGTACTAAGCCTATTTTATAATCATTTCAATAAGTACCGTATTCTCAATTTTGGCCTGAACTTCAGTATGATGGCTTGGATTTTATCGTTTCTTTAGATAGCATATTTTTAAAAGCTGGAGAGGTTTTCTGACAATGAGAAAACACCGGTCCTGGGTGGCTATTTCCAAGGCACGTACCAAGCCTATTTTATTCACTCCTAGGTGATTAATAGCATATTTTAAAAGCTGGAGAGGGTCCAGACAATGACAGGTTTATTTAAGTACTTAAAAAAACTATGGTTTCTAGAAGGGAAAGAGTTAGACTCAAGAGGGGTCATTTCCGATAAATAATGTTTCTATACTAAATTTTGTTGTTTCTTTTCAAGGATTTCTCACAATTACCATCACCATCAATTAGGACAAAGGTCAATGATGCAACCCCTGTAAGGTCTTCAAACATTAGGCCAACCCAAGCTCCCACCCTTCAAGCTGCTGCGTTGCCAGTGCAAGCTCCCACCTGTCAGCCTGTTGCACTGCCTGCCCAAGCTTCCATCCATCGAGCTGCCATGCTGCCTACCCAAGCTCCCACCTATCGAGTTTCCGCGCTGCCTGCACAAACTTCCAGCCTACGAGCTGCTGCGCTGCCTGAGCAAGCCCATGACAGTGCCTCCATTCATGTCGCCGGTTCGTCAATACTTCTCCAGCTGCTGGAATATTTATTCTTTTCTAGCGCTTATTCGTTAGTTTTGGATTAATAGTTTTATAAATAGTTCTGAGAGACTTTTGGATAATTTTTTAGTTTACTGTCAGAGAGACCCCCTCCTAAGACATTAAAATTTATGCACGGCTATTTTGCTAAAACATTACAACCTATTAAAGGCATTTTTCGCTAATTTTTAGTGTACTATCGGAGAGCATTCAATTCACCTTTTCAGGCTTTGAAAGGCTTTTTGCTGATTTCTTATGTGAGATAAACTTCTCCGAATTTTGCCCTATCCTAAAAAATAATCCATTCCTTTAGGTTAACAAAGGCTTACTCATTAGTTCTGGCTTAATAGCTTTATCAATAGTTCTGAACTTTCACTCATTTTTTAATTTACTTTAGGAGAAACCCCCTCCTAAGACATTAAAAGTATTGTAGGGCTATTTTGCTATTTTTTTCTGGTAACTATTAAGAATATTGATGCTATTCACCCAAAATTGTTTTTCAGCTTTATAAGGGCTCTTATTCCTTAGCATATTGAAGGTCAGGTTTATATGCTGTTACACTTCAAAAGAAATAACTAAAACTAGTAGTCTTGTCCTCTTTGAAGGTTATCTGAACGACGTAGTGTTGAAAACTTTTTCATAGTAACTATAACATTTTTTAACTGCTAAAAGGAATAACTTTTTTCGGGTCGATTTTGATCAAATAATAGATGATATGCTGAATAACCTCCTAGGTGCAGTTTCAGAGGACGGTGCTTAGGAGATACCGGGATGGATAGATGATATACTTGAAGCTTTCTCCGACCCAAATCCCCCCTTGGCAAGACTCTATAAAACATAAGCTTTAATATTCTTAACTGCTAGTAATGGAGTCTAAGGTCTGAATAAATCCAAAGAGGGAGGCTTATTAAATTTATCACCATTAGTGTGACCCAAAGGGGTCTTTGGAAATCCATTAAGAATATGGTCAGTAGTATGGGTATATGAGTTCGAGGGGTCACATTGCCCTTCTATGCTCATAATACATGCAAAGGGTTCCTATGGAGGGAGATTACATTTATAGTCACTCGTATATGATCCATTTTAACTATTCTTTTTTCTTAGGGCGAAGTGTTCCAGCGAGCTAATGCGCTCTTACTGTTTTTCAAGGTTCGCATACCAGCATTTCAAGGGGCCTACAACGTCTATAAGGGTGTTGAGTCACTTGAGAACATGGAACATCCCTTGGAGGATAGTGAACACGAGGGGGTTTCGAGAAGGGATGTGAGTCCGGTTAATGGAGCTCCCTCAGTTTTTGACTTACATGTGCTCGTGCGGGGTCTCGGCCTTGATAAGGACTATGAATGGGTGGAACAGCTACCGTCCAGTGGGATCGAGACAGTGCCCCGCAGCAAAGTGATAGAGGAAGCAAAGTGGTGCCGGCTCACCCACTGTATTGTCTGATTTTTACTTATCAAATACCGTTTTGCGCGATATTAATATTTTTAGGGCTGAGTTTGGGGACCCATTTAATAGTTTTACAAGTTTTATTATCCATACGGATCCAATTAACATAGCGAATTCGTATGTCAGCGAGATTTGGGCGCTTGTTGAAAACCATATTTGGGAGTCGGGAGGGCACGATAGTATAAAGTCATCAATTACAGTAAAAATATTTTTTATGCAAGTATGGGTGATTAATGCCCGTGTAACCTGCAAACAAGGATGCAAACGCTACACCCTCACTTGCATAATTTTAAAGGTTTTTTTCGGATTTGGTGGGGAAATTTTTTAATAGGATAGGGGGGTATAATGAAAATGGGATCGGGTTGGCAATGTTATTTATTGAAAAATTAGAAGTACATATAACTAAATTTAAAAAAGAATTTGTTTTAAGGGGTGGAAGGAATGGGCAGGGGGTGCAACATATACTGCAGATTTGAGAGCTTCTGGGGGTGTACAACGATTCTCTTTCGATACGGGTTTAGAGTGTTTCAAATCTTCATTTCTTGTCGCGAAGCATAAAGCAGCAAAGATTGACACCACTAAGACACATTTGGATGGTTTGGCAGTTAATGAGGGTGAGGAGGGTTCAGAATTTCTTAGAATTGATTTTAATTGTTTAAAAGGGCATTATCCTGTAGCACTAAAGGGGATTGATATTTTTGGGGTGCAAATGAACATTTAAAGATTGGGGTTAAAGTATTACAGAACGACAGAGAATATGAAGAAGTGGAACTCATTAATAAAAATGGTGTTTTACATTACATAAGGGCTCCAGGCCATTGAGTTAGTGAAACACTGGGTATAGATTCTTTACAAGCCTGCCAAAGATCCTGATTCAATTGGGCATTTTTTTTCCATTACAAATATGAGCAGGGTTTTAAGTGAGGGTAAAAACCCTGATGGGACCAGCTATTACTGTCCAATGTTCTTATCTAGATTTCGTAGTGAATTAAAATTAAATAATCACTCGAAACAATGCAAGCGTCATGGGTACCAGTCCGTGGAGATGGTATCGAGTGATACCATATTGCGGTTACAGAATTTTCAGAACACGCTCTTGCTGAGAGTGTATTAGACAGGTGGTATTAGACATTGAAGCTTATTTCACGGGCGTATACGATCTATCAAATTTGCATTCTGTCAAAGAACATGAAGCCATTCCAGTTTCCTATGCCCATGCGCGAAGAGACTCTAGTAATACCATGTAATTGGTAGGTGTAGTTGAAACATTGGGAGGAGAAGATTGTGTAGGCACACCTCTGGTTGCACTTATTAAAACAGCTAATAAGGCAATCTCACAGCTGCACAACACACATTATCCAATGAATCTATCACCAGAAGACGAGTTGGCTCTTAAAAATTGGGATATATGCTGGATTTTTAATAAAAAAATTGTAAAGGGTAGTGGAGACGTGAAAGTCCGCGACATGATCATCTGGGTGATCTTATTCAAGAGGGAGGGAGTAAGTTTCGGGGGATTGCGCATAAATCGTGTAACCTAAATGTTAAGACGTAATATTTTTTACCAGTTTACATAAACAATTCCAACTGCGATTTGAAATTCCTATTACAGTGTTGGCACGGGTACAGAAAGGTGAAGTTGTCGATGGCATGTAAAAGGTACGAGTACTACAACTCCGCCTCAAGGCTATATGAGGAAAAATAGCACCCATCGAAGAGTTTTATGATTCACTTCGCGATCATCAATGGACCACTGCCGATTATGAATTTTCCAAGAGGATTTGGGCTAAAAGAAGGTATAAAAATGAGTAGGAGTATTTTAAAATGTACTTAGCAAGTGATGTATTGACATTGTTGGATATTATCTGTACAAAAATGGATAAAATCTATGAGGATTTTGTGTTGGATATACGGTATAATTTTTCAACTCCTCATCTGGTGATGGATTTAATTTTTAAAATTAGTGATGCTAAAATAGGTCTGATCATCGACGTGTATCATCACTTATTTGTAGAAAGATACATGCAGGGAGGGTATGTTTTTAACGGGGATCGTATCCATGAAACCAATCCAACTGGACAATGCACCGGTGAAAAGTCGAATGCCATTTTCTTGGATATGAAGACACTTTATCAATTAAAAATGGAATTACCAATGGGTTGACCAATCCTTCTACTCCAAATGTCCCCAACATTCACACTGTTGAGGAGAATGGACCACAAGGATGGTTTTTGAAAACTGATGGTGAAATACATTTGGAACTTCATGATTCGGTGAAGTTCTTTGTTTTCCCCTGCATAAATATACCGGAGCCGAGGGACTCTTTGAGTTCCTATAATTTATCTTTGGCAAAGGATGAGGGTATGCACTGGACACCTTCAAAACAATAGCTTATTTCCCACCTTGAACCGAAATGGAATATTATTGTACATCACATTCTGTTACGGTGGATACTGGCCAAATTTTTCAAGGTCATAAATACTCACAGAGCCCTAAGCCATATATGAAGTCGTTTGTTGACACCTTTGTCAAGAAACAGTTTGTAGAGGAAACAAAGGCCGAGAAAGAGATCTTTAAGCTTATTTTGAAATCGGCCTTTGTGAAATAGACCTTGTGCGAGAGTCTGCGCAATAAGAGTCATTGTGACATTGTTACTGACCCAAAATAATGTGCTCGAATCTTTGCAGATCTGAATTTCACATTGTTCACGATCATAAACTCCAATACGGCCCTCTTACATAGAAAGAAAACAAATGTAGTCTTAAAAAAACATTGCCGCTGGCCGTGTCATTTTAGAAATATCAAAGAAACTCATATTTGAGTTTTTTTACAACGCGAGTAAGCTCCAGTGGCCGAGGGAGGGGCAAATTCAAGTTTAGGATGGAGACACTGATTCTCTCCTTTTGAAAGATAGAAAAGTTAGTCTGTTGCACGATTTGAAAAATGAAGAGTACATTAGCTCTCGAATAATCTTGACCAACTGGGATGAGTCTCAGGTTTTTTACGGGAATTCAGGCTCACTATTACTAAAAGTTAAAACTGATAATTTATTATATGCATTGGAAAACGGTGAGCTCACTAGCTCCCAAATGGATTACACCAACTGGAATTAGTCCACTTATCCAGAGCTAGTGAAGCGCCAGGCCCCAAATCAATTGTTAAAGTTAAAATGCGGGACGTGAAGCGACTTGGTATCCAAAGGTGTGTCTCCCGGTTCGAAGTTACACTGTGTGAAAACACAAAATAAGGCTACAAGACAAGTTTGGAAGGGGGTGCCTACGCAGTATGTAAAGGAAAATTTCAACATGGGCGTTAATACGAACTGTGTAGAGAATAATTTAGTTCTTAGAGCGAGTTTCATGGCCCTTCGCATTTGAATTATAAAAACTATAAAGTTCGAGTAAAAAAAAATGCCATGTCCACCATATCGGATAGTCTATACAAGCGCGGACGATGTGAGGGTAATAACACATGGTGACTACCTTACTTCAAATCGAGACGTATATGTAGAGTACAGACGAGTTCTCGGTCTGGAGAAAGCCCTACAAGTTGGGGAGGGGGGTGTTTTTCCGTCAGTGCTGGAGAGGGGCGTTTTCCGTCTCCAGCTGATCAGTTTGTTATTTTATTATTTATATTTTATATTTTATATTTATATACTTTTAAATTTTAATCTATTTTCGTTGTTAAAATTGGTAATTTTAAAGTGTCTGTATATATATATATATTTTCGTTGCGTAAAATGACATTTTATATATCTTGCTATCATGCCATCCCTGCATAGGGCTTTCAACACCGCCTTGGCACCTTCCGGCCTCTGGCCACCCCGTCCTCAAGGGGGAGCGTGCGGCCCTCCGAGCGGGGGACCCATTTTCTGTGTGCGTTTTAAAATGTTCAACTGCCATTGTAAATATTTTCATGTGTTTTTAAATATATAACACTGCCTGTAATAACTTTAATTGCTTGTTTAAATATATTTTTAAAATTTTTAGTGAATTTAATTATATATTAAAGGAACCATTTATATTCTATCTCTTTTGTGTATTTATTCAACAGATTGAAGTTAGGTTTGGCTAGTTGTATTTTCACATTGGAGGAGTATATATTACTTTAAAACAACATTCAGATACTTTCTTTGCGGACAATCAATGTCTGGTAAAACAACACTGCTGACGAATATAATGCAAAATCATGATTAAATGTTTTTAGAGAATCCGAAAAATATCTATTATTGCTTCAGTGTATTGCAAGATTCCTACAACAAAATAAAGAGTATTGCACCAGGTATAAAATTCATAAGAGGACTTGACGTGTTTAATAGTATTGTGCCAAACTCAAGGTTGATTATTGATGATTTAGCTGAATGTATTGAAAAATGTTCTCAGGAAATGTTACAATTATCCACGGCTCGGTCAAATCAAGACAAATATTTCCGTAATTGTTGTCCTCCATAATCTTTTTCATCAAAGGAAATGTATGAGAACACTTGCTTTAAATTGTACTTGCTATTTTATTTATAGAGTTGTTCGAGATTCAAGTTCTCTTATAACTCTAAACAAACAAATCTACCCTGGTGAACAAAATTTTTACTCTCAGCGTACAATCAAGCTACTAATAAACCCTATAGATACATTTTCTTGGATCTTAATTTAAACCACACCTGTAGAGTTACGTGTAGTAACTGATATTTTTGGTAATGAAATTACTGTATATCTTCCCGTGAATAGTAAAAAGGTCATTAGTTGCCTTCATGACGCTGAAGAAGCTACGAAAAAGAGACATTTATTTTCCGTCCGGGCTAAATTCAAAACCACGGCCTAGACAAGCTATACTCAAACATAGTATTGACAATGAATTCATTAATATCCTATCTAAAGATTGTTTAAATTAAACACAAGGCAAAGTTCAACTGTCAGAAGGTGTTAGACATTCATAAAGCAACATCTTTCACTTGTGCGTGCCCTAGCTAGCAAAAAGAAAGGAAATTGCAAAATAAAACAACTAGTGCGAGCGGGTGGCATTTTATTTTCATTGTTATTGCCGATAACTGCCGGACTTGTAAACACATTTATTAACAATGAAATAATTACCGATGATGAAAAATTAATGTTGCTTCAGAATACCCTTCGACATGTCAGGAGCCATAAATCTTACCGTGAAAAACCGGTCAAAGTAAGTTTCATTGATAAACCTCCTGAAAGTAGAGAAAGTTTTGAGACTCTGAAAAAGCCAAAAAAGAATAAGAAGATCTATTAACGAGTGTTTTAGACATGTTACCCCCATCCTATCGTGAGCAAAGTAAAAGACTATTGAATTATCCCGCTGAAAATGAACAAACTGACGAGAAAAAGAATGAAGTTATAATCCAGGGTAAGCCCTAAATTTATTTGATTTGTGATCAGATTTTATTGCAAATCGCAAAGGTCTTGAATCAGTTGATAGTTATTTATGCAAATTTTTAAAGTCGTCAAATTTTCCAAAAAGTCTTATTGGGAATAATTTTAAAACATCTAAGAGAAGTTAGAAATATATCACGAGATATATCATTGGATAGCACGCCATGTGACCCTGGTAAGGGCTTAAACAACGCGTCTTTCCACCACACTTAGTATTCAAAAGGGTAGCGGGCGCTTCACACCACGATTACGGTCAAAATGGATCAAGTTTTGGAACGTATTATGAAAATATTGGAGAAGTAGTAAGTGTAAATTCTCCTGCTACACTTGTTCAAGTCGCTGGAGTTGAAAAGAAGCTAGCAAAAGAGTATCTACAGAAGGAACCCAGTTAAACCCTTCATCAAAATCATAAGACCAGTGGTCGTGACTATCGAAAAACTAAAGCCTTTTCCCAATGGCATATGTTACAAGCAGATGTTTTGAGTCTAGAAACGATTCGAAGACGTGACGTCATAATAGGCCATACAAGTATATTTTACTTGCAATAAGTGTTTTAGTCGTCATGCATATGCAGTTCCAATGCAGTCAAAGAGAGACGATGAAGTTGCTAAAGCTTTAGAAAGTATTCTTAAACAATATTCTTATAGAAAATTCAAACAGATCGCGGGAGCGAATTTGTTATCCAAATATAAAAAAGGTTTTATTGAAATATTATACAATGCTCTATCATAGTCATAATCCGAAAAACCCGGTATTGGCTGAGCGTTCGATACGAACAATTCGATTTTCAATTTCAATATATTTTACATTGAAAAATACTGATGCTATTATTCAAGATTTAGGTAAGATCGTGATGATTTATAATCCACGCTCCCATCGATCTCAGTCCAACGTTAGGCCTCTTGAAGTTCATTGTAGTGTCAATACACTTGACATTTTTCGATTACACTTGATGTTGCACTTGATATTGTTTCAAGTGTCAATACACTTGAAACAACATTCTAACGAAAAGGCTGGAAAGAAAAAAAAAATTAATGTTTGTGATACTATTCGAAACAATCGAAAAAGAAATATTTTTTAAAAGGGGAATTACTTTTGGTCCACTCAACTTTTTAAAGTGATAAATGTCTTGGGCACTAAACCTGTAACTTATCGCCTTCATGATACAAAAGATAATGAGATTCTTGGCAGTTTTTAAGATTATATATTGCAAAAAGTTGGAAATAGTGGGATATATCAAATTGAAAAGGTATTAATGACTCGTACTCGTAAAGGTAAGCGACATTTGCTTGTTTGCTGGCTAGGATACAACTGATTTTGATTTCGGGATTGCCGCTGAAGACGTTCATAATGTCTAACGATTTTTATGTGACATTCATGTCCAATGTCTCTGACCCTCTCTCTGACTATTTGAATAAAACAAGCTATTTCTGGACCTAACTCTCCCCCGCCATTAGATTTGAGGGAGGGTATGAAGTTGCTCTTGTTGATTGTATTCTCAAAAATACTTATGATATACTAAGAAAGGATCGTACATATGGTATAAAAGTAAGACACTTTGAATTTCCCGACGAGGCTGCAGTGGCGAATTTTGACTCTGACGATTTCCCCTTTTCAATTATACCCTATGAGGAATAAAATGATATGAGCAATTTATTTCGATTTATAAACAAAAACATTGCATGTCAAAAAAAGGTTGATTTACATTCAACTACTCACCAGAACAGAGGAGAATTTACATTTCCACTCCATTTGAGAATGAAAAAAAAATCCTCAATGAAAATTTACGTGAGGTTCTCGGTTTTAAAGACTGTATTATTAAAGTAAAAATTTTCAGTGGTACTTAACATGTTATCTATGCACACTATGCACCCGCCGTCTCAACTGAAAATTGTATTTTTCTTTAAGTATCCTTTGTCGAGAGATGAAGAGTCGGTAATAGCAATGTTCCCCTCATAAGTATTCTAGAACGAAAAACCTAGAGTGAACACATTTACCACTACAATACAATGCATCTTCAATACATTCCAGTCAACACTTCGTGTTTGGAGACCTGTCACTTAACATTAAGAAGTGAATTGGGTGATCCTCTAGAAATAAAAAGAGGTTTGGCCGTGATTACATGGAATTTTCGACCCATTCAATAAAATGGTTAATAGAACTCATTATGTATGTCCTGATATTGATAGTTATGTTTCTACTCTTGGATCACGACAATTTGGTCATGGAATGGACTAGTACAGGGGTTGTTCTTCAATGATTGGTTACGTTCTCGGCCATTGGTTTGCTAAGCTGCTTTGCTCTTTACTACACATGGCTAAAAAATATATTGCACCGGTTGCCGCGGATTTTGCGTCCTCTACCCGATATGATGGGGGCTGTGGGAAGGATTTTCAAGAAAGTTTCCCCAAAAATTTCAGGTCCAGCCCATGATCCCATGGCAAGCGATTGGAATCAAGACAAATCAGAAAAGGTTTAAAAAGGGTAAGAAAGACCTCCTCTGTCTCAACTCAGGTTGGAAGCGTTAAGCATCAAAAATAAAATTAAAAATTGTTAGATCGAAAAAGGATTTCTTTTGCTAGAAATGACATATCTACCATATAAAGAATCTAATCCATCAATCAACTCATCTCTAAATCTTTTCAAAGCAGAAAGTGTAGATATCAGTGTAAAACATGGTTATTATGAACAATTTATCTGCAACAGCCACTCTCTGAAAACGTTGATTTTCAAATTTATTCCAGTGAAGATTATTTTATAGATTTGAATCCAACATTTATAGACTTACATCTCATTGTTAAAAAATCTAATAATGAGAAACCAAATGCAGCAGGGGATATCCTATGAAAATTGTGTACTACATAAATTATTTACACAAATCAGTGTCTATATAAATGGAACAATGGTGAGCATGAGCAATAATCATTCAAATTATGCACGATATATACAATTCATGTTGATGACTCCAATGTCTTATAAGAAATTGAGAGGTATGGCTATTGGATATGAATATAAAACGGACGCTGACACTAAAAATGTACTCAGAGATGCGGCAACTAAAGACTTACTCTTGGTTGGTAAACAAAAATCATGAGGTTTTTAATATACCTCAATGGTTGCCTCCCAATGTTAACATTGATACAAAGCTACAACTCGCACCGTCCGACTTTATTTTGTGAAAAATATTTGGCACTGCACACGATGTAACAGTCTCTCACACCTCGTCATGTACAAAAACAACAAGTTATGGGTTGTGTTGCCTTGGCAACTGAAAAATTATGAGTTGGTGGAAAAAACATAAAATTGCTCGTTCCGCAAACAATCATGAATAAGTGACATATTGCTACGGGTACGCATACCTACTCTGAATCATCATTTATCAATGGTAAAATTTCTTTAAAACTTTCTCTGGCTTTTGTAAAAAGTGCTAGCGCCGTTGAATCATGGGTAGATCCTCCTCATAAATTTGAACTGTTTGGAATTTCATCCCTTGTATGTAAAGTAGATAGAATTCCACTCTATAATTTTTTCTTTGATATTTCCAACGGGATCTGATATGAATTGACAATGCAATCCCTAGATCGAGATTCGCAATTTAATTTAAAAGATATAACCGAAGAAATGTCTACAAAAACTCATGGTCTCATTGTATTGGTTTTGTCTGGTACTCAAGATAAGACTATTGACCTAATCGGTACTGTACGCTGAAATTGTACCTTTACTGAAGCGTTGACCGAAAGTATTGTATTAATCTCGCTAAATCGATTTGAAACCTATTGGAAAATTACCCCTTATGGCAGTGTTCTATTAGACTTGGCACCATGAACACGAATCAAATAATCAAATTATTCAATTTGGAACCTTATGTGTCCAAATACAAACATTATTGCATACCTTCGGATTTTCTCTAACATATTCAAAGTGTTAAAAATACCATTATAATTTTTAACAGTAGCCCATCAATTGCAAAGACGGGGTATTGGCTATGTATTTTTCAAACACGAAGAAATTTGAATTTTTCATCCGGTTGGCCTATCGTATAAGTTCTAATCGCAAAACATTAAAAAATTTTTGAGCAGAGTAGAAAATCTATTATTAAAAATCGGAAGCAGGTGCAAGATTTATCAACCAAAAGCTGTGGTTTCAATGCACTATTATATTTTGTTTTCCAGTGTTGCCTACATACTTACAGTGAATTACTCAACATTTATCGTGACAATCCTCGATTGAACGACTTTCTATTTGAAAATACTCTTTCGGTGACCTAAGAGTGACATACTTAAAAATGTTTGTAAATTTGCTTATTAATAAAATTTGTATGTAGGAAAAAAACTCTGTCTCTTTAGATTACTTCTTGTACGTATAGGTAGTTATCAGAAACGATAAGTGGTAGCAGCTCGTAAAGATTTAACTTGTGTTCATCTTGGCATGCAAAGTCGGGTCACATTTTCTACAATATATTGTAGCTTCATTTTTATTAAATCTCTTTGTAAAGTCAATATTACGATTCTGATTCATATTATAAAATTCACGTGTTTCAATATGCTTATTTGAAACAATGTCACACAAAATTGTCATATGAAAAATCACTTTCTGTAAAATCCAAATAAAAGTCTTTATGATTATAATCATAGTAGCCGGTATCTTCACAGAGAAGGCGTAAAAGCCAGACTCTTTTATTATTCCAGCAATTGAAGCGTAGACCAGGCTCTACTTTTAAAACAATTTAAAACCACGACGATACCTGTCTCTTCAAAATAAACTGAAATCTCGTTTAGGACTTTTTCTAATCATGCCAGGGTTAGTATTTTCCCATTGATCACATTTATCATAGGCACACTTAGAGCATAGGAAATCTCTGAAATGAGAATCACAAATCTCTTCAAAACAGGAATTGCAGTCTTCAACTTGCACAGCATCCCCTATGCCATTTAAATGGATTGCATAATCTACACTTTTCATTATAGTCATCAGAAAAGGTGCAATTCTGACAAGATGACCAGCTGCTCAATGTATACAAGCATAACGAACATGTATAAAACATTTTTTCAATGTCCACTGTCTTATCGCCAAAAAGAAACTGACTCGTGGTTAATACAATGAATGTCTTCTACGAGAAGTGACGTCAGAAAACTTGTATAGACAAAATTTCTTACAGATCACCGTTTAAGTAGTGGTTAAAGGCAAAATCACAATATCATTTTGTCTTTCTCAATTAATTTATCTATAAATTGAGTAAATGCAGCTAGGCCACGATGTAAAAGTTTCATACAATAGTCCAAAGATGGGGAATCAGTTCCCATCACTTCGTTAAGCATTTCTTCTTTGAAGAGATAACCCTAGAAAATCACATCTAAAATTAACCGCGTTTTCAATTTTACTAGATTCCGTAAGATTTTCTGGTTCTCAAATCCAACCATTTTTTTACACTCTCACTATCAATTACAGACTAAGAACCTCAGTAGTAACGAACTCTTTTTTATGGATTGTTCTCTTCAATATATTTTGCAAATGCTTTTAATCCGCCTTGTAGTCTCAGTATATGCACTATATTCACTTTAGCCGTAAAGCATAACTGCTCTTCCGACTTGACTTTGCTTAATGATATAACATAGCCCTAAAAAATCTTTCCCATTCTAGGGTTAGTCAGGAACCCCTTGTAATTTGCTACCTTAGGCACGCCATTACGAACGCTTTCAATATCCCATAGTATATAAGCTTTGATTACGATATATTTGATGTTGACACACAGAGCTCTTTTTTAATACTGAAACAAGATTGCGTCATAACACCTGGAAACATGGGCTATCCTGGGAATCTCGCCAGCTGGCCGGTAGAAACAGGGACCTTATTGCACAGGTGGGACATCTTGAGGGACTATTAACTCCACGTATGCACCTCCTTAATGACCATCTGATGTTAGATGATTTTAAGGTAGACCTAGGCCACTTTGCTTTAAGTTTAAGAAGCAAGGATGGATAAGTTCAAATCCCATCTGTTATCCTTAGCAAAGTTAGATGATTTTCAGGTAGGCCTAATTAGCTTTTAGTTTTAAGAAGCAAGGATATATAAGTTCAAATTCCATCTGTTATCCTTAGCAATGTTAGATGATTTTCAGGTAGGCCTACTTGGCTTTTAGATTTAAGAAGCAAGGAAGCATAAGATGAATTGCTTCTGTTATCCTTAGAAATGTTAGATGATTTTCAGGCAGGCCTATTTAGCTTCTTTCACTTCTTTAGTGTGGTTGCTATAACATGTAATGTAAGTACCATAATTTCTATTATCATTTTGGAAATTTGCTTTCATTTTATTGTTTTGGATTTATTGTCTTAACTTATGCTCCAGGCCTCCCCCAGGCCATTCATCGTGTCCCCAGGTGTATGATAGGGGAAATCCCTATAAATATATAGGGTACCTCCATAGGAGGCACGGACCAAGGGGGGGATCTTGTCCCTGGGATCCATAATGGAAACTGAGGCACCCTCGCCTAGGGTAATAAGTGCAGTTGGAGGAGGAAGAAGGCTCTTTAAACGTACACTCAAAAGGGCCCACTGGTGTGTTCACAAGTCCCATGAGTTACAAACCGTCTACCAGTAATGGGTTAAATTGCAGGGTGACGCAGAACACAATCGTGGGAGGATCCTCTATATGAGGAAAACTGCAGCAGGGTCTAAATTCCCGATAAATGGACATCTGCCTCTGTAAAGGGTTGTCTCGACCCTTTCGGGGTACCTGCAAGAATGGGAACCTTGCGGCTAACCCTAATCCCACTTGAGGAGTGGCGCTCCTCGAGGAAATTACAGCCTAGTAAACGCCATAGCATTTGGACGGGATTCTGATCAATGGACAAATATTCTGGGCTTGGTTTGTTTTGAAGGGCGTCTTTGGGCTGATGAAACCTCTTCCTAGCTATTTTATTTACTATAGGCTGCCTCCCCGTAGTAGCATAATATTTGTGGGCATGAATATATAAATAGTAGGAAGTAATAGGTTTGAGATTGTCTTTGCAGGATTTCGAATCTTGTTGATAGAAGAGCATCGCAAAGTATTGAAAACCATGTTGCGACCAAGATCGGCACAGGATTTCACAAAGCCTCCATTCATGGAGGTCCCAGGGACTTCTTGCTGTCCGGTTCTAAGCCGGCTTAAGCACTTCGGTGTAGACTTGAGAAGATGTGTGATCCCCGTCCTGCACTGGTATCCGGGATCATTACTTTTCCTGAGGTCAAAACAATTTCAAAGAATTAAAGAATATGAAAATCGGATCTTGGAATGTTACAGCGTTAAATAATGATCATTGTATCTACCTTTTGACTGACGAACTCAGACGATTTGAACAGAACTTATTAGGAGTTTAAGAAACTCATATCCCAGGGGTAGGAAGCATAAAATTAGGTGATATAGAATTTGTTTACTCAGGCAGGAAGGATGGGGTACATAGACAGGGAGTAGGGATCATGATGAATAAGGAAGCTTCTAAGTCTTGTTTAGGCTGGGAAGGCATTAATAATAGAATACTAATTGCCCATTTTATTACTAAGAAGTTCAGGGTATCAGTTATAGTTGTATAAGCCCCTGTAGAACCGACTGACGAAGATACTAGTGACTCAGAGGAATTTTACTTAAAGTTACAGGAGCAAATAGACAGGGTACCAGGTTGAAATATGATGTTTTTACTAAGAGATTTTAGCGTCCAGTTCGGTAGAAATATGAAAAGATGGTATCCTAGCCTAGGTAAATTTGGCGAAGGATATAAAAACAGTAATGGATACTTACTTTTGCAATTTTGTAGGTATAACAATCTAGTTATAAGCAACACGGTGTTTGGTCATAAAATGACGCATAGTTAACATGGTATTAACGTGATGGTAAGACAGCAAACCTTATTGATTATGTTATAGTAAACGGCAGGATTAATACAGGATACTAGGGTATATAGGAGTACTGTTATTGATGTTAATTAGCGATAAGGAAAGAACTAAAGAGAGATGGGCAGAACATTTAGAGAATTTGCTAAACCGAGATAGAGTTGAAGGAAAAGCAATGAAGGTAAATGAAAAAGTTTGTGATTACTTTGATGTAAAGGAAGATTTGTTTTGCGAGGAAGAATTAGCGACAGTACTAAAAGGATTAAAAACTAATAAGGCTCAAGGTGATGAGAGGGTGGTAAATGAGTTTCTTAAATATGGTGGCTCGGAGGTTAGAAATAAGCTACTGAAGATTATGAATATGATTTTTGAAAAAAGGGTAACTACCTATCGATTTTAGGAAAACCTTTATTAAGACACTTTATAAGAAAGGTGATAAAAATGAGTGTGGTAATTATCGAGGCATTACTCTGGTCTCTGTAGGTAGCAAATTACTTAGTAATTTGATACTGCTTATTTACTGTATGTGTCTGTTATTTTCTTCTAGTATGTACTATTGACTTTCCTAGCGTGACAGCTTTAGCAAGTAATAGTCGCATCGGTACCCTGTGTACATGAATGCACTTTCTTGTCACTTACACTGCACCATACAATGAGCCAAAGAATCGATTTTTTTTTTATACTGGCAATTTCCTTGAAGCCATTTCGGATTAGGACATATTAGTAGTTGGGCCATAGGCACTTTCACAGGTCAGATAGGGAATTAGCATGGGATATCTAACTGTCAGATACTACTGCTACTACTACTACTACTAACAACTCACCGCAGCACCAAGTTGTATGAGGCCAACACAGCTACGCACGCTCCTCCTCTATCCCAATCTATTCAAAGCCTCCCTTTTTGCACCCTAACATGAAGTTCCAATTTCCTTTAAATCTTTCTTTATAACGTCCTCCCAACCCAGACGAGGACGAGCTGATTTCCGTTTAGTCCTAGGCGGCTGACCAAAAAAAAACCTTCGGCAATATGTCATCCTTCATCCGCACAACGTGGCCTAGCCACCTCAACCTTTCTTTCATTATAGCCCAAGAGAGCGGTATTGAATCACATTTTTCGTAGAGCCTATTGTTTGAAATACGGTCAATCATCCGGGTGCCCAGAACAATCCTCAAGCAATATCTCTGGAAAACATCTAGCAAATGTTCATCTACTTTTCGAAGCGCCCATGCTTTAGAACTCTATTTGACTACTGTCATCACTGTAGCTTCTAATATTCTAATCTTGGTTTGTAGACTTATCTTCCTATTCTTGCAAACTTTTTTTAACTGTGAAAAAAACACCCTGGGGCTTTGCTATTCTAATTTTAATATCTTCACTTCTCCCACCATCTGCACCAACAATACTACCAAGGTAAGTGAAGCTGCCCACTTGATTAATCTTTTTATTACCATGCACCACCTTTTCATCTTCACTTATTCCTAGCCTTAGTTACTTAGTCTTCATAACATTAATTTTCAAACCTATTCTAGCACCCTGAACTAGCAAAACCTCTAAAAGATCATTCATTTTGTTCACACTTTCCTCTAGGATGATTAAATCATCAGCCTAGTTTAAGTCCAGGAGACTTTTTCCTCCACATTGGATTCCGTGGTCTCCCATTGCCTTTCCTGTGCTCCCCAATACAAAATCCATAAAAATAATCCATATAAATGGGGATAGAACACAACCCTGCTAAACTCCTGATTTAATACAAAACCAATTTCCTACCTTAACTGCAGCAGTGTTATTCTCGTACATAGCGCTAATCACTTTAATCTATCTGTCTGGTATACCATACAAGGATAAAACCTTTGCTAAAGCTGTTCTATAAACAGAATTCAACGCTTGCTCATAATCTATAAAACTGAGGACCAATGGTGTTTGACAACTCAGGCACTTCTCAATTATTAACCTAAGAGTGAAAATTTGGTCGACGCATCCTCTAACTTTTCTAAGACCGCACTGATCTTCTCTTAAGACTTTGTCTACGGCATCTACGGCATCTCTTTGTCTATGCATATACGACATCTGCATTTTACTGAAAAAATGTAAATATTTTTACTTTTATAACTTTAATAAATCACATACTATTAACATTTTCATTACTAAATATCAGCATGTGTATATTAAAGTGACAATGCACATTAATTTGTATTTTTTTTCAGTAAAGCGAAAATTATATTCTGGCCTTGGGAAGGCAGAGGGGTTTTGAGCCCTACTCATGTTAATTTCTGCTGGTTTTGAATTTGACTCGGTTATTTATTGTAATTTCTGTTCGTTTTCGGTTTCATTTATTTATCGATGCTCATTCGTGGTAGTTTCACGCTTGGTAGATTATTTTATTTTATTTTTGATCATTTTTGGTTTAATTGAGTTCTTTACTTTTCTTTGAAAAACTTGTTTTGTGGAATTTTTTTTTTATTAATTTCTGTTTGTTTTGTATTGACATAATCTTCTCAGGGAAAAAGAAAATAATACTTTAAATTTTTTCGTTCCTTTAATACTTTATGGTTCGGCCTGCTATTTGTATGCGGCAAAAATTTTTTAAGAAATTTTAAACAACATACACCCTTTTAAAAATCTGGACACATATAGTAGTATTTAATTTAGTTTCATATCTCCTTTAGTTGACCTGAAATAGAAAACTTAATACCATTCGCAAAAAAAACTGTTTACTTTCTTTATATATTGGATACACTTGGGCTATTTTTGGTTTGGTTAAATATTAAGAGCAGAAGTATCTCCGAAAGTTTGGACATAATACCCTCAGTCGTTCTTGGGATACTACTGAGATGCCTTATTGAAAATTAGCATTGACACAGTGCATTTTGATTTAATCTTAAGGCAACATTTAGTTTTTAAACATGATGGGCAAATGGGAGGGTGGACGTGGGAGGGAGATTAGTTACGCTCCAATCACTTTCGACTATTACAGAGGGCATTAGCCCTTTATATTTTCACTCGAACGAGCCCTGTTCTAAGTTCCTACTACAACTCCTTCGATACAAAGTGCCCTGGTCTAAAAAAAAGTACCCACATCGATCTTTACTATAAAAATGTCAAGCCTTCTAATCACTTTCGACTATTAAAAAGGGCACTAGCCCTTTCAATTTTCAACCGAGTGAGCCTTTTTTGAGTTTCTACGACCACGCTTTCTATAAACACCTTATATGCCCCCAGGCAATAAATAACAATCCTTGCACTGAGGGCTGTGAGGGGGTTTTCATCCTTAAAGACCTAATTTCGAGAACTTTCAACCTTTCCAACAAAATTGTTATCTGAAAATTTTGATTGGATGTGTTTGGGAAACGGTGGGCATGAGAGGGGGGTTATTTGCCCTCTAATCACTTCCGACTATTAAAAAGGGCCCTAGCCCTTTCAATTTCCAATCGAATTAGCCCTTTTTAAGTTTCTAAGACAACGCTTTCTATAAAAACCTTATATGCCCCAGGACATAACTTACAACCCTTGCTCTGAGGGCTGTGGAGGGAGTGTCATCCTCAAAAACATAATTTCCGGACTTTTTAATTACGTTGAAAAAATGGCTATCTCGTGGTATTACGTTGAAAAAATGGCTGTGTTTGTGTTTGGGATGTGTTTGGTGGGTGTGGGAGGAGTTTTAGTTATCCTCCAATCACTTTCGCTTATCAAAAAGGGTACTAGTCCTTTGAATTTCCAATTGAATGAGTCCTTTTTCAAGTTTCTAAGACAAAGCTTTCAATAAAAACCTTATATGCCTCCAGGGCATAACTTAAAACCCTTTACCCTGAGGGCTGTGGGGGAGTGTCATTTTCAAGGATATAAGTTCCGGACCTTTCAACTACTTTGAATAAAATGACTATCTCACAATTTTGATTGGAAGTGTTTAGATAAATGGTGGGCATGGAAGGAGTATTAGTTACCTTCCAATCACTTTCGACTATTAAAAAAGCCACTAGCCATTTCAATTTCCAATCAAATGAGCCCTTTTTGAAGTTTCTACGACAATGCTCTCTATAAAAACCTTATATGCCCACAGGGCATAACCTACAACCCTTTCCCTTAAGGGATGTGACGGAGTATCCTCCTCAAAAACATAATCAACTACGCTGAACAAAATGGCTATCTAAAAATTTTGATTGGATGTGTTTGGGGAAATGGTTGGCGTGCAAAGGGGTGTTAGTTGCCTTTCAATCACTTTTGACTATTAAAAAGGGCACTAGTCATTCTAATTTCCAATCGAATGAGCCCTTTTCCAAGTTTCTACAACAACTCCTCCGATACGAGCGCTATTGCGCTGCCTATGATATCGAAAAAAACCCATCATAATCAAGATTATTGAAAAACAAAACAAAAAATGAATGTGTATAGACAGTTTAATATACAACGACTGATAATTATTCATTAAAGTCTTGATAATTTTAGATTTATTAAAGTTAAAAAAATGAAAAAATTAAAAATGTATTTTGTTTTCATTAAAGTGCAAATTATGTTCTGGTCTTTAGAAGCCACGGAGGTGTTAGCCCTACTCACGTTAATTTTTGCGCGTTCTGAGTTTGACTTTTTTTATTTATTCTTATTTTGACTTGGTTATCTATTGTTATGTGTTGCAAGTACTCGCTGCAGAGTGCAGTAGTTTTAGTGGTAGTAGCAGTAGTAGCAGTATTAGTAGTAGTTGTAGTAGTAATAGTAGTAGTATTAGTAGAAGTAGTAGTAGTAGTAGTAGTAGTAGTAGTAGTAGTAGTAGTAGTATTAGTAGTAGTAGTAGTAGTAGTAGTGGTAGAAGTAATCGTAGTCGTAGTAAAAGTAGTAGTTGTAGTAGTAGTAGTAGTAGTAGTAGTAGTATTGGTAGTAGTAGTAGCATTAGTAGTAGTAGAAGTAGTAGTAGCGTCCTAATATTTCCTTTTTGTTCAGTTGATGATCTCCAGTATCATTTCTTGAAATTTCCACTTTAAAATACGGTATTCAGTCATTCCTAAGTTACGACCGATTTGAGGGCTGGTTGCCCTCAAATCACCTATTACTCTTAAAAAGGGCACTAGGACTTTCAATTTCAAATCAAAGCTCATTTTGAGGTTTATATGACAGCTCCTTCTATAAAAAGTAAGAAGTTATGGTCTTGAGAAGCAACGGGGGTTGTCAGCCCTACTCATGTTAATTTCTGCTTATTTTGAGTTTGACTGAGTTATTTATTACAATTTCTCTTTGTTTTTGGTTTCATTTATTTATAGATGGTTAATTTTTTATACTTTTACGCTTAAAAATTACTTGACTTTATTTCTGTTCATTTTTTATCCTTACTTACTTCTCGTTGGCTTATTGCGTGGAAAAAGTTTTTTTTTTTACTAATTTCGTTTTTTTTTCATTGACATAGTCTTGTAAATCGTTGTTCGGCTTTCTATTTTTATGCTGGAAAGAGTTTTTCAACAATTCTGAATAACGTACGTCCTTTCAAAAATATGGATACACATAGTATTGTTTAATTTAGTCTTACACATTCTCAAGTTCTCCTGAAAATTTGACAAATTGGATGCACTTACACTATATTTCGACTTAACCTAACGTCGCCGATTCAACAGTCCATTCAAGTTCCACTTTAGTACCATAAGCCTTAGTAATATTAGTTCTAATAGCAGTAGTAGCAGTACTATTACTAGTAGTAGTATGCACATATTGTTTTTCATTAGCTCAACACACCTCTCAGCACAATACTGCTGATACGGCCACTTGAAAGCGTGCATACATACAGCATGTTTAATTTTAATTTAAAATACCCCCCCCCAACATTATCTGAAAGTGTATCCTTAATTACCTTAGCCTTTATAGTGCTTTATAGTACTTTATAGTGCTTTATAGTACTTTAGCCTTAATAGTGTTAGCAGTAGTAGTAAAAGCTACAAAAGGTACCTATAGGTTGGCTCAGCGTCCTCCTTAACATTCACTAACATTATTGTTTGTTTAATTGAACCCCCCTTTCCCCTAAGCGTTCCCTAAGACTCTAACCTTAATACCCTTAGCCTCATCATGGTTGCAGCGGCAGCTGCAACCTAGTAAAGCGCAAACCACAGTAATTAGAAGTTGAAAAATGGTTAAAAAAACTGTCTAGTGAGAAAAATGTCCATTTGACACTGAATCAGGAATGGTAACTATTGTTTTGGTTAATGTTAGAAGTAAAAGTTTATTGAGAAAATAAATTTATGGTGATTTCGAAAAAGAGCCTGAAACAGCTTGGAAATGGCGTTAAATTGAAATAAAAAGTGCACCATTGGATTCAGCATGGTCGAAAACCTATTGAAGGATAATTACAGTCCTCCACCTTGAACACCAAGGAAAAAGACTTTTTTACATGCATCCTTTTTTTCTTTTTTTTTCTAGAAGGGCTAGGGGGTTTGCCAGAGCATCATAGAGAGGTGTGTAATAGCTCATTCGAAAGGGAATTAAATTTGTAAGTGCCCTTTTTAAGTGAGCAAAAAGATTGGAGGGCAAATAGCCTCCCTCCCTAAAGCCCCCCCCCAACTAGTCGTATAAAAATTTTGAGATAGCCATTTTGTTTAACATAGTTCAAAGGTCCAATATATATGGTTATGATGATGATATGGCCCTCCATAGTCCCTGGGGAAGGGCTGTATGTGGTATCGGACGTATCGATATCGCATGTATCGGTATCGTGCGTATTGGTATCACATGTATCGTATCGGGAATATCGGTGTCTGCTGTTGTTTTTTTGTCATTTTCTAGGCTCATTTTTTAAACCATGTCCTGGCAAGGTATCATCTTTGCAGCGGCAGCTGCAACCTAGTAAAGAGCGAACCACAGCCCATATACAAGATACTAGAGTATATAGGAGTGCTGTTATTGATGTTAAAAGTAAAGATCACCATCTAGTAGTGTCAAGGGTTAATCTAACGCTGAAATTTCGAAAGGGTAACTACCCCCCGGGACGTTATGATGTTGGTAGACTCCAGGATGAGAATTTGAGAGAAAATTTCCAGGAACAGTTGAATACTAAACTTCAAAGTTTACTAAACATGTACATGTTGCCTTTTGGTCAGTTGGACATCTCCCTCGTTATTTAGATCAAATTTCCTTTCTATACTCTCCCAAGTTCTTGCCTTTATACTGTTAGTCTTAATAGTACTAGTGTCACAGTAGTGTTGGTAGTAGTAGTAGCAATAGATGCAGTAGTAGCGTTGTATTAGCAGTAGTATTAAGAGTAGTAGTAGAGGTATTAGTAGCAGTAGTAGCATGCAGATATTGGCTTTTGGCCCGTTGAACAGCCCCCTCATGATGCTCTTGAAGCTTCAGCTTGATACGATAAGCCGTTCCAAAGGTATTTTTGATAGGCCCTTTTGACAATCTGTATGCACACGGTATGTTTTGATTTAGTTTAACTTTCCCTTCAACATTTCCTCAAATTTTCTCTTCAATACCCTCACCCTTGGTAGTACTAGCTACAGAAGCAATAATTGTAGTGGTAATAGTTGTAGTAGTTGTGGTAATTTTTAAGTAGCAGTAGCAGTAGTAACAGTAGTAATACTAGTAGTAGTAGTAGTAGTAGTACTGTTAATACTATTGCTACTACAACGCTACTACTACATCTATTGCTCCTACTACTGTCAACACCACTGTGACACTAGTACTATTAAGACTAAGAGTATGAAGGCAAGAACTTGAGAGAATATAGAAAGGAAATTTGATCTAGATAATGAGGGAAGATGTCCAACTGACCAAAAGGTAACATGTACATGTTACAACTGTTATTAACACTGCTGTTAGGACTGTGAGTACTACTACTACATTTTTCGTACAGCCTATTATTGGAAATACGGTCAGTTAGCCGGGTACCCAGAACAATCCTTAAGCAATTTTTCTGGAAAACATCTAGTAAATCTTCATCCGCTTTTCGGAGCACCCATGCTTCAGAGCCATATTTGACCACTGTCATCACTGTGGCTTCTAATATTCTAATCTTGGTTTGCAGACTTATCTTCCTATTCTTCCAAACTGTTTTTTAACTGTGAAAAAATACCCTGAGCCTTGGCTATTCTACTCTTAACATCTTCACTGCTCCCACCATCTTTACTAATAATACTACCAAGGTAAGTGAAACTGCCCAACTGATCAATGTTTTCATTATCCAACGTCACCTTTTCATCTTCACTTATTCCTAGCCTTAGTGATTTAGTCTTCTTAACATTAATTTTCATACTTATTCTAGCACCCTGAACTCATGAAAATTCTAAAAGTTCATTAATTTTGCTCAAACTTTCATCTAGGATGCTTAAATCGGCAGCACATCTAAGTTCAGGAGACTTTTTCCTCCCCATTAAATTTCGTGGTCTCCCATTGCCTTTCCTGTGTTCCTGAACACAAAGTCCATCAAAATAATCCATACAAAGGGGGATAGAACACAACCCTGCTTAACTCCTTATTTAATGCAAAACCAGCTGCTAACCTCATTTCCTACCTTAATAGCAGCAGTGTTATTCTCGTACATAGGATTAATCACTTTAATGTATTTGTCTGGTATACCATACAAGAATAAAGCCTTTACTAAAGCTCTTCTATCAACAGAATCGAACGCTTGCCCATAATCTAAAAAATTGAGGACCAAAGGTGTTTGACAACTCAGGCACTTCTCAATTATTAACCTAAGAGTGAAAATTTGGTCGACACATACTCTACCTTTTGTAAAACCGCACTGCTCTTCTCTTAAAACTTTGTCTACGGCATCTCTCAGTCTAAAAAGTATCATATTTCAATGGTAATGTACTACCTACAGAGACCAGACTAATGCCTCGATAATTACCACACTCACTTTTATCACTTTTTGTTATAAGGTAGCTTAAGTAAGGTTTTCCTAAAATCTTTAGGTACTTCCCCTTTTTCAAAAATCATATTCATAATCTTCAGTCACTTTTTTCTAACCTCAGAGCCACCATATCTAAGAAACTCATTTACCACCCTATCAGCACCTGGAGCCTTATTATTTTTTAATCCTTTTAGTACTGTCGCTATTTCTTCCTCATAAAACTAATCTTCCTTAACATCCAAGGTATCACAAAACTTTTTCATTTTCATCTACATCTTTTTCTGCAACGTTATCTCGGTTTAGCCAATTCTTAAAATGTTCTGCCCATCTCTCTTTAATTCTTTCCTTATCGCTAATTCTGGCCCAATTCCTATCTTAACTGTGCCAAGTCCGGAGTGACTACTCCCTCTCAATTTATTAAAATTCCAGTACAATATTTTACTATTACCCCGTCTAGCTACATCTTCAAGATCCTCGGCAATTTTATCCATGGCCTCCACTTCACACCTTCTTAGTTCATATTTTAATGCTTTCTCCGCTTTCTTTACATTCCTTTTTTTTCATATGATCTATCACGCATATAATTCTTGTACAAGTACTTTCTCCTTTCTATTACACATAAAGCTTTTTCACTAATATTCTTAGCTGCAGTCCGAACTTTCTTCCCTAAGATACCTTCAGCAACTTCACAAATTATTTTTCTAGAATTATTCCAACTATCTTCCACATTATCAAATTTTAAACTTTCAAGATTAGCATTCAACTGTCCCTGGAAATTTTCTCTCAAATTCTCATCCTGGAGTCTACCAACATCATAACTTCCCGGGAGGTAGTTACCCTTCCAAAATTTCAGCGTTAAATTCACCCTTGACACTACTAGATGGTGATCTTTACTTTTAACATCAATAACAGCACTCCTATATACTCTAGTGTCTTGTATTGATCCTGCCAGTCTTCGCTTTACTATAACATAATGAATAAGGTTTGCTGTCTTACCATCACGGGAATATCATGTTAACTTATGAGCCATTTTATGACCGAACACCGTATTGGTTATAACAAGATTGTTATACCTACAAAATTGCAAAAGTCTGTATCCATTACTGTTTTCTTTTCCTACACCAAATTTACCTAGGCTAGGGTACCATCTATCCCTATTTCTACGGACCAGGGTATTAAAATCTCCTAGTAATCACATCATATTTCTACCTGGGACCCTGTCTATTTGCTCATGTAACTTTAAGTAAACTTTATCTAAGTTCCTAGTATCTCCGTCAGTCAGTTCTACAGGGGCATATACTACTATAACTGATACTCTGAACTTTTTAGTCACATAATGAGCAATTAGTATTCTATTATTAATACCTTCCCATCCTAAACAAGACTTAGCAGCTTCCTTGTTCATCAAGAGCCCTACTTCCGGTCTATGCACCCCATCCTTCCTGCCTGAGTAAACAAATTCCATATCACCTAATTTCGTACTTCCCACCCCTGGTATATCAGTTTCTGAAACTCCTAATAAGTCCAGTTCGAATCGTCTGAATTCGTCAGTCAAAATGTCGATATGATGGTCTTTCAATCATTCAATTTATTTTGGCCTAAGGATCCTGAATACCAGTGTAGGAGGGGGATCACATATCTTCTCAATTCTACATCGAAGTGCTTAAGCCGGCTTAGAACCAGACAGCAAGAAGTTCCTGGGACCTCCATGAATGGAGGCTTTGTGCAATCCTTGGCCCATCTTGGTAAAAACATGGTTTTCAGCACTTGGCGATGCTCTTCTACCAACGAGTCGAAATCATGCACAGACAATTTCAAGCCTATTACCTCCGACGCATTATATATTCATGCATACAAATATTATGCTACTACGGGGAGGCAGCCCATAGTTGATAAATTAGCTAGGAAGAGGTTTTTCAGCCCGAAGATGCCCGTCAAAACATACCAAGCCCAGAAGAATTGTCCATTAATCAGAATCCCGCGCGAATGTTGTTTCGTTTACTAGGCTATCATTTCCTCGAACGGGTGCCACTCCTCAGGTGGGAATAGAGTTGACCGCAAGGTCCCTAGTCTTGCAGGTACCCCAAAAGGGTCGAGACAGCCCTTTGCAGAGGTCGTTGTCCTTTGATCTGGATCTTACGCCCTGCCGCAGTTATCCTCCTATAGAGGATCCTCTCTCGATGGTGTTCTGCATTACCATGCAATGTAACCCATTACTGGGAGATGGTTTGTAACTCATGGGACTTATGTACACACCAGTGGGCCCTTTTGAGTGTATATTTTAGAGGCCTTCTTCCTCCTCCACCTATATTTATGACCCCGGGTGAGGGTGCCCCAGTTTCTATTATGGAGGCCCAGGGACAAGGTCCCCCTTGGTCCGTGCCTCCTATGGAGGCACCCTACATATATGTAGGGCGTTCCCCTATTGACATTATGGTACTTAGGCTACATTTCATAGCAACCACAATAAAGAATTGAAGTTAGTCACAATGAAATATACCAAAATATGATGAAAAAATAATACTTTAGTAACAAATCTATGGAAACTATAACAGAGAATTATGGAAAACAGGCTGTCTAGAATGCATCATATTAAATACTTAAACTAATTATCTCTATAGATTAAATATTTAATTAAAATATACTGACATAGATACCATTATCTCAATCAGGTTTTGGTGATTATCTCCAAGTAGACACATAAAACTGGTTTCAATATTGATCAAGAAAAAAGTATGGTCACTATAACAAACTAAAAGCTAAGTACCTCAAAATCGTCTAATATTGGTAAAGATAACAGATTACTGCTGCTACTGCTAGTACTGCTACTAAAGCTAAACCTATAACTAGTTCTACTGCTAAGACTACTACCATGGGCACCCATAAGCTGAATTTTAGGGGGGGGGGGGGCTACCTGGTCCAATCGTCACTTCCAATGCTGTTTAATAGAACCCTAAAAACAAAAATATTATAGGCAGCACAATAGCACTGCCTAAGTAAAGAGCGATATGGGTACAATGTATTAATTTTTTTCCGTTTTTTTTAGGCCAGGGCACTTCTTATAGAAAGAAATGTCGTAGAAACTTCAAAAAGAGCTCATTTGATTGGAAATTGAGAGGAATAGTGCCCTTTTTGATAATCAAAAGTGATTGGAGGGCAACCAGCCCCTTCCCCATGCCAATTATTTCCCCAAATACATCCAATAAAAATTTTGAGATAGCCATTTTGTTCAGCGTAGTTCAAACGTCCGGAAATTGTGACTCTGAGGTTGACAACCCCCTCCTCACAACCCTCAGGGCAAGGGTTGTAAGTTATGCCCAGGGAGAATATAAGGTTTTACAGAAACGATGGTTGTATAAACCACAAAGGGGACTCATTGGATTGGTAATCAGAGGTTCGAGTGGCTTTTTTAACAGTCAAATGTGAATGGAGGTCAACAAGCCCCCCCTTCTCACCCAAACCAATCATTTCGCCGAACACATCGAGATTGCCATTTTGTGCAGCGAATGTCCAGAAATTATGTCTTTGAGGATGACCCCCCCCCATAGCCCTTAGAGCAAGAGTTGTAAGTTACGCCCTGGGGGCATGTAAGGCTCTTATAAAAGGGTGGCCGTTATAAACTTCAGAGAGGGCTCATTGAATTGGTAATCAGAAGTTAAAGAGATCCTTTTAAGAGTTAGAATGAGCAGAGGGCAAATACCCCCCCCCCCCCCCAGACAGACACGCTTGTACGGGGGAGTTGCCTGAAATTCATATGTTAGGAATTTTTAGATGGCCATTTGTTGTCGTAGAAACTTCGAAAAGTGCTCATTTGGATAGAAACTGAAAGAGCTAGTGCCCTCTTTCTTAGTCAAAAGCAATTGAAGGACAACCAGCCAACTCCCCCCCCCCCCCATGCCCATCATTTCCCCGAACACTTCCAATCAAAATTTCAAGATAGCTGTTTTGTCTGACATTGTTTATAAGTCCGAAAGTAATGTCTTTGAGGATGAGACCCCCCTCCCCCCCACGCACACAGCCCTCAGCGCAATGTTTGTACATTATGCCCCGTTGGCATTTAAGGTTTTTACGGAAAGGGTGGCCGTACAAACTTCGCATGGGGCTCGCTGGATTGGGAATCTGAAATTTAAGTGCCCTTATTAAGAGTCAAATTTATCGAAGAGTAGCTATACACCCCCCCCCCCCCCGCCCCCCCCGCAGTTTGTCCCGACACATATCCGGTATAAATTTTGAGATAGCCATTTGTTCAAAAATAGTCCAAAGATCACAAAAAAAGGCCTTTGGGGTTGACACAACCCCCCAGAGTCTGGAGGAAAGGTTGTAAGTTATAGCCAAGGGGTATGTAAAGTTTTTATGAATGGGGTGGTCTTGTGAACTTTAGAGAAGGCTCATTTGATTGGAAATGTATAGTCCTAGTTCCATTTTAATAACCAAAAGTCATAGAGAAAAATAGCCCCCCCCCTGACATCTTCTTTTCCACAAACCCATTAGATCGAAATTGCGAGATAGTCATTTTGTAACCAATAGTCCAAAGTGCATGTAACTAGTAATCAAATATAAGGAAAATTTAGGCGGACGTCGAACTAAATCAAAACAAACTATGAGCATGTGCACTTTCGAATATCATAAACAAATGTGTTTATGATCTACTTATATTATTAAATTGGAATATCATTGGCAGCACCACTCAATAATAGCTAGAAATATCATTGAAACATTTAAAGGAGCTAATTCGATACAAAATTAAAAGTTCTAGTGTCCTTTTTAAGAGTAAAAAGAGATGGAGGGCAATCAGCAGCCCATCTCTCAAGCCAATTCATTTTTCAAACACATCCAGTCAAAATTTTGAGAGAATCATTTTGTTAAGCATAGTGGAATGGTCCAGCAAATATGGCTTAGGCATATTGGGCGTGTTAGCCTTTCACAATTATGCAATTGGCCCATTATGCTATAAAACCAAATGCTACTTTAAAACTAAACCAAAAGGTATCGTGTTTATGGTTGCCAATAAGACCCTTCAGTAATATATCGAGAGTGACTGGGGGTATTAAATTGAAGCCTTCGGGGCTACTACTATTACTGCTTCTGCTCTTACAATTTAAATAAATAAACAGAATGGAAGTGCATCCAGGTTGCCAAAAAGCAAATATAGAATCTTTTGGGAATGATATTAAGTTTTATTTTTCAGGTCAACTTAAGGAGGTAGAAAATTAAATTAAAAAATATTGTATGTGTCATGATTAAACATTGTTGAAAAAGTTTCTCCCAACATACAAATAGCAAGCAAAACTATGGATTCTTCTAGAAAAAAAAACGAAAAGATATAATTTTTTTTATGAAAAAGACTAAGTAAATAAAAAATTAATGGAAATTAAAAAAAAACTTTTGCCGCAAAACAAGTTTCTGAAAGAAAACTAAAGAGCTCCATTAAGCCAAAACTGGGCAGAAATAAAGTGAAGTAATCTTCCGAGCATAAATCTACCACGAATCACTATCAATATATAAATGAAGTGTAAAACGAACAGAAATTAGAATAAATAGCCGAGTCAAACTCAAAACAAGCAAAAATTAACATTAGTAGGGCTGATAACCCCCATTTCTAAGTTAAGTGTATTTATATATATATTTTTTTTTGAATTAAAACCCATATTGAACTGAACTGAACCTTCTCAAGACCAGAACATAGATTTGCGCTTTACTGGAAACAAAACACGTCTTAAATTTTTCACTTTTTTTAAGTTAAATAAATAAAAAAATTTAAGTCTTTAAGGAATAAATATCAATCTATCTATATTAAACTGACAATTCACGGTCATTCGTTAAATTGTGTTCTGGTCTTGAACAGGCATGTGGGTTGTCAGCCCTACTAATGTTAATTTTTGCTCGTTTTTAGTTTGACTTTTCTATTTATTCTAATTTCTCATTTTGAATTTCATATATTTATTAATAATGATTTGTGGTAGTTTTACGCTCAGAAGATCATTGACTTCATTTCTGCCCATTTTTGGCTCTGTGGAGCTCTTTACTTTTATTTGAAAAACTTGTTTTGTGTGATTTTTTTTTAATTAACACAAATATAAGGCAGCGTCATTCAGCCAGGGGAGGGGGGGGGCAGGCGCCCCCCTCTGTCCTCCTTTATGGGCACCCATGACTACTACTAATAATTACTGGTACTAGTGCTACTAAATCTAAAGGTAATTAAGGCAAAATGTAGGGGAATGTTGAAATAATATTCAAGCAAATCAACAGACTCTGTGCATAAAGGTTTTCAAGAAGACGCGTAAGCATTACCTCAGGAACGGTTTATGGTATCAAGTAGAAATTTTTCAGCGTGCGTTAAGGGCCTGTGGTAAAGCCTATAGTATACTAAAGCCTATATATCAGCCTATAGTAAAGGTCATACGGCTCCAATGTTTTATTATTATTATTATTATTTTCCCCAGAGGCACTTCATATAAAAGGGGTCGTCGTACAAACTTCAATGGGGACTCGTTCGATTGGAGATCGAGAGTTCTAGTCCCCCTTTTAAGAGTCAAAAGTGATCGGAGGGGAACTGGCCCCCCACCATCCTTTTTGTCCCAAATGCATTCGATTAATATTTTGAGATAGCCATTTTGTTAAAAATAGTTCAATGATCACATAACAAAAACTCCAGCGTTGACAAAAACCCCAAGGGCCCAGGGGCAGGCATTGTAAGTTATGCCCTGGGGCATATATGGTTCTTATAGAAGGAATGCTCGCATAAACTTCAGAGAGGGCTCATTTGACTGCAAATTGAAAGTTCTAGTTCACTTTTTAAGAGTCAAAAGATATCGAAGGGTAACCAGCCCCCCCCCGCACCTTTTTTACCCAAAGCATCCGATACAAATTTTGAGACAAAAATTTGGGTTAAAAATATCTCGAAGATTATATAACAAAAACTCCGGTGTCGACACAACCCCCCAGGGCCCGGGGGCAGGCGTTGTAAGTCATGCCCTGTGGGCTTATATGGTTCTTATGGAAGGGATGTTCGTATAAAATTCAAAGAAGACTCATTTGATTGGAAACTAACAGTTCTAGCTAACTTTTTAAGAGTAAAAAGAGATCAGAGGGCACCCATCCCCCCCCTCCGAGCCCTTTTTTCCTCATACACATCCGATAAGAATATTGAGATAGCCTTTTTTTAAACATAGTTCACAGACCATATAACGAAAATGTGAGGGTCGACACAGCCCCCCAGGGCCCCCAGGCGTTCTAAGTTATGCCCTGGGGGAATATATGGTTCTTATGAAAGGAATGCTCGTATAAACTTCATAGAGGGCTTATTTGATTGGAAACTGAAAATTCTAGTTTACTTATTAAGAGCCGAAAGATTGAAGGGCAGTTAGCCTCCCCCTCTCACCCACGCCCTTTTTTCCCCCGACCCATCCGCTACAAATTTTGAGATAGACATTTTTGTTTTTCAAAATTCAAAAATTCGATAAAAAAAACTCCGGTGTCGACACTACCCCTAGGGCTCGGGGGTAGTCGTTGTAAGTGTTGTCCTGGGGGCGTAAGTGGGGACCTATCATGAGTTCCGAGGGGGAGTCCATATATGGGCATAGAATACTGACAGAAGCTTACACCATTGCCGGATAAGAAAGGTACGATTTGGTACTTTAAAGCACCTTTTTCAAGGTCGATCTATTTGTTGTTTCTAGGTGTAATGACTCCGGGACGAAGTTTGCACATGCGTGTTGACGGGACAATGTATTGATCAACTCGAGGGGAAGTGGATTTCTGAGAAATTGATTACATAATCGACTAGGACAGGAGGGGAACTGGATTTCTGAGAAATTTAGTTACATAATCGGTGGGGATTGTATTGATCGAGTCTATTGGGAACAGGATCACGTGTCTCTTTCTAAGCCAATCAGCGAAGTTATGTAAGGTTTCCCATTACATTACAATTTACCCTTGAGATTTTGTATATAACGGACATGCGTTGTGATTAAACTATCATAAAGTTTTAAGACACAATGGAACAAGCATCGAATATTGATTTGGAAATTCTGGGTACGTCGATTTATCATGTGAGTTCAGTTTAGTAAATTTTCTTAGTTTATTTCCAAATAAAATCATTTTACATAGTCCCACTCAAGTAAATTCAAATTCAGGGGATATCCCCTCCCTCCACAATACAAACTCAACTATATGATGTTTATACTCGATAGAAAGCGTAAAATACACTCTTTTTTACCATGTAACCCCCCCCCCCTCCCCCCTGTTTATGACTTTAATTCTTTCATTGGAAATAATTCTTACCTAAAAGTGAAAGTCAACTTTCTGTCAATTTCTTAGCTATTAAGCCACTATGGCTTGACTTACAGATTTCTCGCAAAGATTTAAACAGGTGTAATGATTGAACCTTTTAAAGTACATCCAGCTTTGCTAAATCCTTATGAATTTGGATAGCAAAAGCTTCCGCTGAAAAAATTATACTATTTCCCGTTAAATTAAAAACAGTTTCACCAGGAAAGAGATTGCTATTGATTAAGCTTTGTAAGGCTACAGGCTTTGTGAAATTCTATGTTGTATGGAAGAGGGAAACGAGTTATTTCCAAAATTAATGCCTAACAAATATTTTTAGGACATTATGTAAAATGGGGAAGGGGCAATGTCTCGATTCTAACAGCTTCGTTGTAGGGTGAAAACAAACTGTTTCTTCGCGTGAAAAGTAAAGGGAGGGGGATTCATTGTGCAGATATGTACACCCTTTGACAAGAAAACTAATGTGGTCATTCCGACACGCAACACTGTGGTTAGGTGTGAGGGGTACGACTATATTATGCGTAAATTGAATAGCATTTTTACCTATGATCGCAAATTTTAGGCCTATAAGCTGTGTGTTAACGAGCTTTTTTCTATTTTAAAGCCTATAGACAGGAACATTTAAATCTTTTCCTAAATGGTAAAAATAGAAACATGGATTTCTATCCTAAGGTTACAGACTACTGATTGTCAAGTTTTATTTTTTCACAAGTTGTGTAATAAAAACGTTTGTTTTCTAAACCTAGTATATTTCTCGCCAATTTTCACATTTTGCTTTACTGAAAAGGGAGATAAATGCTTTCTAGAGAAGATTATGCCTAACAATAAATTCTGGTTAAGAGCGGGGGTACTGATTTTTCTTCTGTAAAAAGGGGAATCGTTTTTCCATACTAAATTTTTTCTTCTTTTTAAGAACAATTATGAAGAATGCGCACCCCCTCTATTAAAGAGAGCAAGAGATGGTGAGGCAACCCCAGTGCAAGCCTCTATGCAACCTGGCAGAAAACCGAAAAGTGAATGAGTGGCTTCTCATAATATGGTGAACCTCGCTGTACAAGCCAGTGGCATCGCCACCGCCACCACATCTATACAAGAAACGGACATCACCGTCCCATCTATCCCCCCTCATGCTTGACCAGGTCCATCTGTACTCCATGAGCAAGACGAGAAAGTAACTATCCCCGCCCTACACGGTCAAAATGCTGTCCCCTCGAACCCCAATTATGCTGAGGGACCTTCTATGGTCCTATTACAAGCCAAAAATGCGCACCATTCAATCCCCGGTCTAGCTACGGGGCCTTCCGTGCAAGCTGCAGTGCCTGGGCCTTCAAGACAAGTCTTAGGCCAAACATCGACTCCTTCTCATGTAATATCTGAGCTATCAGCTTCCCGTCAAGTGTCAGTGCAATCTCCTCAACTGTCTCCGTCATAGACCGACCAATGGCTCCCTATCGTGTAATGTCCAAGCCTCCAGTTTCGGGTTAAATGTTTGATCAATTTGAAGACGTGAGTACATTGTTTTCAATCAAATAAACTATTCTTTAGCTGTTAGAGAGCCTTTTGCTCTTTACTATTGTCTTTTCGTTTTTGTCTATTATTCAGGACCAGGTTACAGAAATATCTAAACAAAACTATTTTTCAAGCTAATACAAGCTCGTCGAAGACATTAAAATGTTATTTTCGCTATAATATTAATTCCCCTCACACTCCTTGTTTTAAATTTCACTGCTCCCTCCCCTCAGAGATACCTAAATATAATGTAATTTTTTTGCTTGTCAAAGAAACCGCTCTTTTCTATTCTTTCCTATCACCTTATTTTCTCTGCCTACTGCAGACACCTTCGCTATTTTGTCAACCTCATAATAATATTTTTCGCTAATTTCTAGTTTACTGTTAGAGAGCCTTTATCTCGCCATTAGAAACTATTAATGCTATTTTTCACTAGAATATTATAGTTTTCCTCGAGTTTTAAGGGACTTAGAATTAAGCCTTTTTTTAAATTTTTTTAGACTATTCTTTTCATCATTTTTCTACACATTAAAATCGTGTCAGAGATATTTTTTCAACCTGATAAAATATAACGTTCTCGCTTTTGAATCATGTCAATTATTGCATACATTCAGCCAGTTGAATTCTCATAGCACTGCCGAAAAAGGCACTATATCCCGGACATAATTTCCCATAGTAAATAGCAAAATCTTTGCGTTATAAACTGCTTTATTAACGAATGTTTAATCTTGCTTCTACAAATATTATGAAAACAATTTTCTATCGGAAAGAGTTGTATATGGTCTGAAAGGGATAGGCTACCAACTAAAGACCCCGTTTTTTTTTCAAAGCAGATAAAGAGTATTAATATGAAATTTTTTGAGCGGTTGTTTGAACAAAATCAAAAGACACTATGTCATCTTTTAGATTGTATTAAGTTGAAACTTTCAGAATATATATAGAGTAGGGAACCAAATACTACTATGTGCATACTGCTACTAAGCGCGTTTTAAATAATAATCCAATTTTAAAAATAGGGTGATTTAGACACTTTGAAAATATGCTAATTTCTTTTATAGGTTGCATTGGTGCCTTATCCTTTCTCGCCGTCATCATCAGTTGGAGAAGAAGAAGACGCGCCTGTGGTGCTCTCCAACAATTCAAGATGGAATGGTAATTCACTGGAAATACCAGATAGTATTGACGATTTTTTAACTGATTTCTTTAATGTGTATAATAGCGCAGTTGAGCAGGGGGACTTACCTTTGCTAAGTCCAAACACCTTACAGCTTTTAGATGATTTTACCCGGGAATTAACAGGAAACCCTTCCCCCACTGATTACATACTTCAACGTCAAACTAATGAAGTGGCTTCGAAGTTAGAACAACCCTATTATTGAACAATGTGGGGGAGGGGTGGTGATAATATACATGAGTGGGAGGGGGAGGATGAAATGTCTTCGAACAATCCTATTGATGAACAATGTGAGGGAGGGGGTGGTGATAATATACAAGAGTGAGAGGGGGAGGGTAATGTCCAATTTACATCATTTCCTGACTTTCAGCTCTCAAACTCAATTTTAAATACGATAGGTCTCTACACTGCAACTTTTGGGACCCTTTTAGTTCACTTATGGGGGGTAATTTTGTGTTTGACCCTATAGAAATTGTCCATGAATATTTACATATAATTCGTGTACTGCTAGAAAACAAAATTCAGTTGTGGGGGGGGGGGTAGGGATTCAATTAAGGTTTCAATTGTTTTAAAGGTGTTTTATTTAAATGAGGGTAAAAGCGATGTTTATGATCATTATGTACATACCGGGATACATGTGGTCTATCCGCATTTAGAAAATTTTGAGGGTGTTCTTATGGAATGGATAGACCACAATATTATGCATCGCGAAAATTATAGCGAGAATGGTACTGGGTCTGTGGTTCTTTTTGTTGAAAATTTAAGTGTAAATATTTGTAAATTTAAAAAAAGATTTTATTTTAAGAGGGGGACATAGGGATGAGGGTATAGTTTTAAAATATCATCCTTATTTAGAGGGTTGTCAAGGTGTTCAGCAAATCTGTTTTGAAACAGGACAAAATGTTCCATGTACGGTTTCCAAATATCAGCTTTCCGGCCTTTGAAATATGACACTTCAAAGAAAAATTTAGAATACTGGGCTGTGCATGGGAGGGAGGGGTCCGATTTTCCAACTGTAGATTTCAATTGTTTATAGGGAAAATACCCAGTAATGCTAAGGTCCATTGATATTTTTGAAAGGGCCAATGCCCATTTAAATATCGGAATTACTGTGGTTCAATATGAAACTGAATTTGAGGATGGGGTTCGTTATTAAAAGAAGGGGGTGGTGTTCCCAGTAAGGGGCCCGTCGATTGAATTGGTGAAGCACTGGGTTTGGTTGTTGTACACACCACCTAGTGACCCCAATGCAATTGGCTATTTTAATCCTATTACAGACGTCAGTAGAGTTCTGGCGGAGAGTAAGACTAGGGGGGTACGTTACTACTGTCCGAAATGCTTGTCTCGATTTTGGACTGATTTAAAACTACAAAATCACACGAAGCATTGTAGACGGCATGGCTAACAGTCAGTGGAAACGGTTTTGGGGGATACATTTTACGCTTTAAAAATTTTCAAAATACCCTCCTCCAGAGCAATAAAATCTCTTTGGATTGTGAAGCAAAGCTAGTGGAAGTGAACGATCCTCAATTTCCAAATCGAATCAAAGAACATCGAGCCATTGCAGTTTCCTACGCCCACGCGGAAAGAGACAGTTCTAACACTGTATGCGGTTGTTAGAAATAGTTGAAACGTTGGATGAGGGTGAATTCATGGTCAAGACACTAACCAAATTAATTGACACTGCAAATGACGCTATTTCTCGTTTGAGAAATACACATTACCCAATGTTATTGTCTGGAGAGCATCGTCTCGCGATTAAAAATCAAAAAATGTGCTGGGTTTGTAAGGGGGAGTTTGAAGAGGGGGATAAGGGGAAAGAGACTAGGGGGAAAATAGGGGGAAGGGGAAAGTCAGAGACCACAATCACTTGTGGCAGGAAATATCCTCAGGGGGTAGTAATTGTAGAGGGGTAGCTCATCAATCATGCAACGTGAATGTAAGCCAGCATTTTTTATTCCGGTTTTCATTCACAATTCAAACTGCGATTTAAAATTTATTTTACCGGAATTGGCAAGTATGCACAGGGAGGGAGGGGGAGTAGATAGTCCATGGGTAAATAATTCATTTACGTATAACATCATCCCCAAATCAGCAGAGAAGCTAGTCCTTCTCGAGTTGAAATGGCAGGTAGTGAATAACGGGCATACGTGTCTGAATAAAATCAGGTTTTAAATTCATTTAGTTTTTTCCCCAAGGCATTGAGTCAATTGATTCAAGTGCAGAAAAGTGACAATTTTGATAGTTTTCCTTTGCTTAAACAGCACTTTCCAGACAGTGAAATGTATGACCTATTGACCTGTAAAGGTGTATATGCATACGACTATTATTGTTCTGGCGCTCGCTTAAGCGAGGAGAAACTACCTCCAATTGAAGCTTTCTATAATTCACCCACCAACAGTGAATGCACAGCCGAGGAATACAAATTTGACAAGAAGGTTTGGGCTAAGGGTAATTGTAAAAATTGGTGGAATTATTGTAGACTGTACTTGGCCAGTGACGTTTTAACTCTGTTAGATATTGTCTGCAAGAACAGAGATCAAATCTATTCAGAGTTTGGACTAGATATAGGATATTATTTTTCCACGCCATATTTGGTGATGGACTTGATTTTAAAAATTAGTAGGGAAGAAATAGGCTTGATAACTGATGTAGATCAACACCTTTTTGTAGAAAGATCAATGAGGGGTGGGTATATTTTTCATGGAAATCGCGTTTTGACAACAGATCCAAAAAGGCAAGACATTGGTGTAAAGTCAAATGCAGTTTTCTTGGACATAAACTCGTTATATCCCTCGGCAATGTCTCACTACTCTTTGCCGTGTGGGAACTATAAATGGCCTAAGAATCCTTGTGAGCTCCCCGACATTAACAACGTTGAGGACAATGGGTCACAAGGATGGTTCTTTGAAATTGATGGTCACATTCCATTGGCGCTTCATGATTCAGTCAGAGATTTTGTTTTCCCCTGTATCAATCGACCAGTGACCAAGGACTCACTGAGTCCATACAATCGATCATTGGTTGAGATCATGGGGATGCACTGGACCCCCTCTAAGCAGAAACTGATTGCAGATCTGGACCCTAAAGAGAATATCGTTGTTCATCATGTGCTTTTGCACTGGATGGTGAACAATGGTTTCTAGATCACCAAAATACATAAGGTCCTGCAATTCAATCAAAAACCCTACTTAAAGATGTTTATCGACACCTTTGCTGATAAACGCTCTCGGGCAAACAGTAAAGTAGAGAAGGAAATGTACAAGCTCATTCTAAATTCAGCCTTTGGAAAAATGTGTTAAAGCGTACGAAACAGATCTCGTTGTGACGTCGTGACTGACTCTCAAGAGTGTATACGAATTATTGCAGACCCAAATTTTACATCGTTCACGAGCAGAGAGACAAGCATGGTTCTTCTACACAGGAAAAAGAGAAATGTGGTACTGAACAAGAATATAGCAGGAGGTAGTTCTACACTTGAAATTTCCAAATAGCTCATGTTGTCGTTTTTGTACAATGTGTGCAAGGTACAATGGCCAAGGGAGTGGGAGGTTCAATTTTACTATGGGGATACATATTCTCTGCTGTTAAAAGTGAAAACCGGGGATTTATTGGGGGATTTAGAAAATTGGGAACACATCAGCTCGCGGATGGATTTCACTAACCGGAATCCGTCCCTCTACCCCAAGTTGGTTAAACGTCAGGCCCCAACCAACTACTCATGTTAAAATCAGAAACGGGGAGTGATTTGATATCCAATGGGGTGTCCCCGGTTCCTTAAGTCTATTGCGTTGAAACTCATAACAGGGAAGTAAAGCAGGCGTGTAAAGGGGTGCCTACACATTTTGTAAAGAGCAATTTCAACATGCGTGTGTACAGAGACTGTGTAGAGAGTAGCCTAGTGCCAAGAGCACAAGTGCTTGCAATTCGCTCTCTACAGTATAAAAATTATACTGTTAGAGTGGAAAAGAATGCAATGTCATGTATATCCGACAAAGTTTTTGTGCTCTAAAATGGTGTAAATGTACTCTCCCACGGCCAATATATAGTTTCAGACCGGGTTGAATGCAAAGACTATCGTAATCAACTTCGTCTGGATAAATTAACCTAGCCCAAACCTAACCTTTCATAAATTAACTTAACCCAACCTAACCCAACCTCACCTGATAAATTAAATGCTCCAATCTAACCTAAACCTTTCATGAATTAACCCAACCTAACCCAACCTGCAGCAGCAGTGACGGCGACTATTGTATACTGTTTTGATCCCGGGGGGTCCCACCCGAGGCCGCCCTTCGGCCCGCGGCTCCCGGGGGGAGGGGGGTCCCGCCCGCGGCCGGCTTTCGGCCAGTGGCTCCCCGGAGGGTATAAATTCATAGTGTTCAACTGTGCTATTGTCCATGTTCGTGTTCGTGTTTTTTCAAGTGTTGTACAAATAGTGCTGTTGTACAAAAAAAATGTGTGTGTACAAATAGTGTTTTTGCTGGACAAAAAGTGTTTTTTATGACAATAAATGTTGTTGTAAATATAGTGTTGTTCTTGTTGAACAAATGTTTTTATGATAATAAATATTGTTGTACATATAGTGTCGTTGTTCCTGTTGAACAAAAAGGTGTTTTTGAAAATAAATATTGTTCTTATTGAACAAAAAACAAAATTTTGTTGTTAATAAATGTTGTTGTTCTTCTTCTTGAACAGAAAAGTGTTTTTTATAATAAATATTGTTCTTGTGGTTAATAAATATTATTGTTGTTGTTGTTGAACAAGTTTTTTTGTTCAATAAATGTTGTTCTTGCTTAACAAGTGTTCTTATGTCGAATAAATGAACGGAATATTGTTCTTGTTGTTAATAAATATTATTATTGTGGTTGTTGAACAAGTGTTTTTGTTCAATAAAGGTTGTTCTTGTTGAACAAGTGTTATTATGTCAAATAAATGAATGAAATATTGTTTTTCTTGTTCTTGTACTAGATAGATCTATGGGAAAATTATTATTTATTCATTGGAAATGTATGGTTTACAGTTAGTTGTAGTCCGAATGTTGTCAACAGCTCTATGTATCAATTTAAAACACCATTCAGATCGTTTGTGTGTGGTCCATAAATGTCTGGGAAAACGACACTTTTAGTTAAAATAATTCAAAATTGTAATAAAATGTTTTTAGAAAAACCAAAGAAAATTTATTGTTGCTATAGTATTTGGCAAGAGTCCTACGATCAAATATAAGCTATTGCCACATCTATACCAAAACAATTCATATGATGTTTGATATTTGATGGGGACTTTCATGGGGATGGGGATGGGGATGTTTTCAATAGTATTGAACCAAACTCGTGGCTGATTATTGATGATTTGGCTGAATCCATTGAACAGTTCTCACAGGAAATGCTACAGCTGTTTACCGTTCGCTCGCATCATGAAAACATTTCCACAACCCTATTTCTACATAATTTGTTTCATCAGAGTAAATGTATGAGAACCCATGCTTTGAATTGCACCATCTATATTAGCTACCGAGTTGTTCGTGATTCTAGATCGCTAATAACTCTCAATAAGCAAATATATCCCGGCCCTCCCAAATTTCTGCTCTCAGCGTACATTCAGGCGACAAATAAGCCCTACGGCTACATTTTGATAGATGTTAATCAGAGCACACCCAAGGATCTACGTGTATTCACATGTATTTTCGACAAAGAAATTACTGTATATCTTCCGGTGAACAGTAGAAAAAGCTATTAGTTGCCATTATGACACTGAAGAAACTACACGAACAACGGCATTTATTTTTCGTTTTAGGTACTTTAAAACCTCCACTCAGGAAGGCCATACTCAAGCATGGTGTTGACAATGATTTCATTAATCTAATATCTGAACTTTGTTTAAATTTAACTGAGGGCAATGTACACTTACCAGAAGGTGTTAGACAAAAGACAAAGCAACATTGTTCCACTGTACGCGCCTTGGCTTGCAAAAGCAAAGGAAAATTTTTTAAAAGAAAACGTCTCCTTCCAGCGGGCGGTAGCTTTTTTACACTTTTACTGCCAATAATTGCAGGACTTGTAAACAGTTTTCTCTAGAGAATGGCTAAATCCTATAAATTGACGCCATTTCAACTTGTCCTCTGGCCCGTGGAACATTTTGAAGACAATCTAAGTAAATTCATTAATGATGAAAATATTGGTGATGATAAAAAGCTAGTTTTACTTAAAGATGCATTGCGACGTGTGGACAAACATAGACCTTATCGTGAGCGATCCATAGCCGTCACCATCACAGATCCCTCTAAACAGGAAACATCAGTGCAATCAAAGGATTTTGCAGTGCAATCAAAGGAGAAGGAATTGAGTTCCATAGTGACATCAATTGGAAACCCATTGCCAGTGACCTTTCGAGAACAGAGTAAAAGAGCATTAGCATATCTCATGTTGGAAACTGGTGGTGACCAAGTTCAAGTTGACAGTGCAGGGAAACGAATTATAATTCAGGGTAAAAGTTATAATCTAGTTGATTTAATTTTTGATATGGTGACGAATCGTAAAGGACTTTTATCTTTTGACAATAACCTATACGGCTTTCTAAATGCATCAAACCTCCCCAAAAGTCTTATTGGCAATAAGCAAATTCTAACGTTACTAAGAGAATATAGTCCTCCAACAACACCACCACCAACACCATTTAAAAAAGAAGAAGATTCAATATTGGAAAATACTAGCAGCAATGATTTTATAACACCCGTGGCTAGTCAAAAGCTAAGACGGGTTGAATCACCCTTCAGTGTGCAAAAGGGGAGTGGACATTACACTACGTGTTTGCGTTCAAAATGGTTGAAGTTCTGAAGCATGTCTAAGAAAATATTGGTGAAGCGGGAAGTCTAAGTCCCCCCCAAAACGCTTTCTAAAGTTGCCTCTGACATAGATGGCAGCACATTAAGAAAAGCAAAAGAGTATCTAGAGAATGAACCAAGTTACACACTGCATAGGATTTGCAGGCTTCGTGGCAAACAATATCGACAAACTAAAGCCTTTTTCCCTCTGCATATAATGCAAACTGATCTTTTAACTTTAGACACGATTCAATGACTTCACAATGCACCCTACAAATATATTCTAGTGGCAATCAGTGTCTTTAGTCGCTATGCCTATGCCATTCCATTGCAATCAAAGAGAGGTGTTGAAGTTGCTCATGCTTTAGAAAATATTCTTGAACAGGATTGCTATAGAAAAATTCAATCAGATCGCGGTAGCGAATTTGTTAATCCTCATGTGCAAAAGGTTCTATTGAAATATAATACAACAATCTATCATAGTCATAGCCCAATAAAGGCTGTATTGGCTTAACGATTGATAAGAACGATTCGACTATTAATTTCCAGATATTGTACGCTGAAAAATACTGCTGCTTTTATTCATGATTTAGATAAAATCATGGAAATATATAACCATCGACCCCATCGATCATTGTCCAACTCAAGCCCTCGGGAAGTTCATTGCAGTGAAAACACATTTGATGCTTTTCTAAAGCAATATTCCAATGGCAATGAGAAGAAGAAAAAGAAGAAATTCAATGTTGGTGATACTGTTCAAATTAATAGAACCACCAATATTTTTGAAAAGGGGAATTATTTATGGAGCACTGAAATTTTAAAGTGTTCAAAATCCTAGACACTACACCCACGACATATCGACTGCGAGCCACCAAAGATGATGAGATTCTCGGCGGTTTTTATGAATATGAACTGCAAAAAGTTAGAAACACTAGTGAAATTTATCAAATTGAAAAGATATTAAAGAGTCGTACTCGTAGGGGCAAGAGACAGCTGTTTGTTCGCTGGCTAGGATAAACTCTGATTTTGATTCTTGGGTCAGTGTTGAAGATATTGACAATGCCCAATGATTTTCATGTGACTTTTATGTCCAAAGTTTCGGGTCCTCTCTACAATGGCTTAAATAAAACAAGTGATGTTTGGACGTAACTTTCCCCCACCATCAAATTCGACAGCGCGTATGAAGTTACTCTTGTCGACTGTATTCTTAAAAATACATATGACATCCTGAGAAAAGATCGTAAATATGAAATAAATATTAGACCCTATGATTGGCCGCCATCCTCAGGTGATCAAGAACAAATTCAAAAGATCAATTGGATGCATTATCTATATATTGAATTACCCTATGAAGAACTCACCTGTATGAATGATTTATGTCGTTCTATTAATAAAAGAATTTTCGCACGTAAAAAAGGAGCTTTTCATTTCAACTATTCAAAGGAGGGGGGCAAGATCTACATTAGTTCACCCATTGCTGGTGAAAAGGTTATTCTCAATGATAATCTGAAAGATGTTCTTGGCTTTAAGCTCAATATAATCAACGGTAAAAGTGCTGGAAATACAAATTTTATTTTTGCAGACTACCCACCTGCCTTCTCCACGGACACTTGTATATTTCTCTACGCTTCATTTGGAAACATCCCGGCTTGGCAATTGCAATGTTCCCCTCCTACGAGTTCTTGAACGTAAATCCAATCAAGAACATATTCACCACTACAATATAAAGCATCTTCAGTATATTCCCGTAAACACTTCCTATTTGGAACACTGTCAGTTAACACTAAGAACTGAATTAGGTGATTCCATAGCAATATCAAAAGGTTTGACTGTGATTACATGCCATTTTCGACCCATCGTTTAACAACAAGATGTCTAATTGAAAAGTGGTGTTCATATGTCCTGATATTGACTGCTATGTTAATACTCTTGGCCCAAGACAACATGGCAATGGAATGGACTATTACAAAGGTCGCTCGTCAATGTCTGGCTATGGTCTTGGCAGTTGGTTTGCTAAGCTGTTTCGCTCTGCACTACCTCTGGCTAGAAAATATATTGTACCGGCTGCAACAGATTTTGCATCCTCTACACTATACGATTGGGGCTCTGGCAAGGATTTAAAAAAAGTGCTTCAGAAAATCTTAGGTCCAGTGTGCGAACCCTTGGCGTGAGATTAAAACAAAATGAAAAAGGTTTAAAAGGGTCGAGAAACAATGCATCACTCATCAGTCTCTACTCAGGTCAGCAACAAAAGACATCACCTCTGTTAAAGAAAAGAAGGAAAAAGCCGACACGTACTGTAAACAATAGAAGAAGAAGCCCCAGGAAGAGAATTGTTAGATCGAAACTAGATTTCTTTTCCTAAGATGTACTACCTACCACATAAGGATTCCCAACCTTGAATCACCTCCTCATTGAATCAATTCAATGCAAAAAATGTTGATGTGAGTGTAAAACACGGATACTAGGAACAATTTTATCCACAACAACCCCTCTCCGATAATATCCACTTTCAAATTTATTCCAATGAAGACTACTTTATGGACATGTCTTTGACATTTATAGATTTAAAAATGAAAGTCCGGAAATCCGATAATACATTGCCAATTCTTGCCGATGGAATATCCTATGAAAATTGTATAGATAGATACATAGATAGATAGATATTTATTGCAATAAAACCCACTTTGGGCCATGGCAAATAAAGGAAAATCACAAAAAATAATAGCACATGATTATAACACTCATACCAAAGTATGGTAGCCTACATAACAATAACAACGCAAAATTACAAAACATTACTAAAACATAATAAAGCACACAATACCATTAAACTAACATAAATAGATAGATGTATTTACATCTATCAAGGGCCATGACTACAAAAATAACAAACAAGAAAACAACTTACACACATACAACAATACTTTCCACACTCACCCCACATCCTTTACAAAAATATATCTCTATGTGACATACCCAATTTTATATACTATACTATCATTCTTATTGTCCCATAATTTTTTGATCCCATTACTGAAACCAACCACTCACTTGTCCCAACATTAACAAAAAATAATTCTTTCCTTAAATTCTGTAATTCGGGACAAAGGCAAATGGCCATGAAGTGAAGCAGATCCTAACCATTTTTTCCGCACATAGGGCATGAGTAAGGACCGTCCTTTACCCTTACCCTCCCTAAATATTTCCTCCTTTCTCCAAGTGCTAGAAAATTACCCCTCCCTGATATATACCACTTAATTTATTCACTATTTAAACCCGCTTTAAAATAATTATCATATCCCCAGACCTCCTTCCGTTGCCGGTAAACGCCGAGGGACACTGAGGCTGCGACTTCACACTGCCATTTCTGGATCTCCTGATCTTCAAGCACTCCCTTTACTAGTTTTGCTACATTTCCTACTTCCAGCCCTATCCCCTTCCCTTCAGTCCAAACACCTGATAACCCACAACTATTTAAGATTGATTTCACCTGGGAAGCCCATGAACATTTCCTTCTATCCTGCAACACCTCCAGATAAGCTGCATTTACTAACCTATTATTCTGTAAACCAATCACCTTTTCCCAGTATCCTATCATTCTAACCAATCTTTTGACCCTCAATGAAAACAATCCTAGATCACCCTTTAACACCAGATTATTAAATTTCCCGCTTAGCCCTAAAAGTCTCCTGAAATGTCCTAAATAAATTCTCTCTATTTTTTCCCCTTTTTCAAAACCTCAAACTTCCCCACCGTAACTCAATGCTGGGCCTACCTTCGTCTCAAAAATTCTCTTCTGTAGCTTAATATCTGCCGGTCCTAGATGCCTAAGGGGACTCTTCAATAATGCCCATGAAGCCTTCTGACCCTTCCAACTCGCTATTTGCACCTGATCACTCCATTTCCCTGAACTTGTGAACTTACATCCCAAATAAATATAATCCTTAACTTCATTCATCTCTTTCCCTTTAAAATAAAACTTATTATTTTCCCTTTCATCATTTCCAAAAACTAATATAACTGATTTTTCCATATTTAAAACTAATTTTTTACTCTCCAGATAACTATCCAAAATCTCTAACATCTTTTGCAAATCCGGAGCCGATTTCGCAAGCAATACTATGTCATCTGCAAATAATAAACAAAACAGCTCCAGCGACATTAATTTTAACAAAGGGACATTTCTATTTCTAAAATACTGCTCAATATCATTAATAAAAAGAGAAAACAAACGCGGTGATAGAGTGCATCCCTGTTTGAGGCCTACATTACTTAAAACTGGCCTAGAATAAGAAATACCTACCTTCACTACTACTTTAACCACCTCATACATTTTCATTATAACTTCTACTAACCTAATTGGCAATCCTAATTTCACCAACACCACTTTCAACAAACTCCTTGAAACTTCGTCAAATGCTCCCCTAATGTCCAAAAACGCCGTATATAGCCTATTTTTCCTATGGCTCGTATATTTACTAGCTAAAGCCTGTAAAAAAATATTTGATCAATTGTACTATAGTTTTCCCTAAACCCTGCCTGATATTCAATTAATATACCTTTATAATGCAACCATTTATCCATCCTATTAGAAAGGACTCTACAAAATAGCTTACTGATAGAACTTCCTAAACTTATCCCCCTATAGTTCTTGTGCAGGTTTCTTTCTCCTTTCTTAAATAATGGGATCATAATTGATATCTGATAATTTTGTGGCCATAGAGGTGTACTTAGAATTGCCGAGAATATCAATGCAAGCACTGGCAGTATCCATTCTCTTGACCATTTCAGCAGCTTAGTTGGTACTCCGTCGATGCCCGGTGCTGAGTTCCCTCTCATGCTTTTCAAGGCGTGCCATATTTCTTCCTGTCCAACCGGTTCCAGTAGTTTAACGTCCTCTGAATCCAACTCAAAATCGGTTGTTTCTTCTAAGCTATTTATCTCCTCATCAGCTCTCTCTTCTTCCTCTTCGGTGTATATCTCTTTATATTTTTGTTCCAAGTATTCTGGCCAGGTATTGGCGTGAGGGACTGAATCAGTCAACTTTCTATTTTGTGTTGATTTCCTAATTAACTTTCAGAACTCCGTTGTATCATTCACGCTAAATTTCTCCCGTATTTTTTGGCTCTCTTCCTCTTCAGAACGCCTCTTCTTCAACTTAAGTAGCCTTTTATATCCCCTTCGCTTGTCCCTAAAAACCTGCAAATTATTTTCCAGATCAACTGTACTACTAGCCTTTAGCAATCTAAAAGCTACTAAAACCTCCTTCTTCTTTTCCTCACGATCCTTATAAAAAAAACTCATCAAACCAGTACTTCTACCATTTTTTCTCCTACATGCAACCTTAGTTCGAATCTTATAAAAAACCCCCGACAAAAAACCAACAGAACCTGCTATATCCCCTTCCCTTGCCATATCCTCACTATTCTGAATAAATGAATCTAGCCCTCTATCTTCAACTAGTACCTTTTTCAACTTCTCCTCACTATCATTATCAAACCTTAAACCTTCCCTCCAATCAAGCTCATTACCCATCTTCCCCTTAGCTCCAAACTTCTTTTCCCGGCTCTCAGCCCATCCTCCCCCTCCTAATTCAACCCTAATAGGCACGTGATCCGACCCAGCCAGCGCCATCACCTCAAAATTCACACAAAAAGAAAGAAGCCCCAGACTAACAACCCCATAATCTATAACACTTGGAGATCTACCCGAAAAACATGTAAAATCCCCCACTCCTTTATCCTTCCCTGTCCTCCCATTCAAAATAACCAAATTCTGCTTACCACAAAAATCCAATAGTTTTTTCTCCAATTATTCTTTCTCCGATGACCGTCCTTACTCGTCCTCCTCCTAACCGACGGCTCAATCATACAATCTCCATTAGTTTTTCCTAGTTCGAGACCCACCTCCTCCTCACGGGCTCCTTCGTCCTCCCCTGTGTATCCGTTAAAATTCCCTAGAGAAATAAAGTAATCGGACGGAAACTCTTCTGAAAAACGATCCATATCATTTTCTAATATCTCCCAGGTATCCTCATCACTAAAAGTGCTTGTTTCTGGCGGTAAATACACTGAACAAAAGATAAAAGAGTTACTACCTAAAAGCACTCCCACCCATACTAGATTACATGAAACACTTTTCAACCGAGATAAATTTTGCCATATATTCGTTATAAATAATGCCACTCCTCCATAAGTTCTACTATTCTGCGATCGCTTTCTTTGTGATCCAAAATAAGAAAAACCTTCTATTCTCTCCTCTTTTTCCAGCCACGTTTCTACTAATGATACAACTGAAAAATCACAATATTTAAGAAGACACTCTACTTTAAGGTACGAAAAACCCTGAACATTCCAATGCGCTAAATTACACTCGTAATTTGCGCCATGGCCCTGCTTATCCTATCCACTGTTTGAGCCAATGGGTTGTGACGGGTTAAATGGCCGCCTAGGCTCGATTTTATTAGGGTCGTCAGCTCTAACCGACTTGCTCTTCTGTCTTAGGTGGTCATCTGGGCTAATAATTTGTTGGCTGTTACGTTTGGGAGCCCCCACAGGCCCGACAAAAGTTGATGTGGAGCCTATTTTAATAACAGGAGTTTCACTGTTCACCCCATTTATTTCGTTATCACTACTAAGCTCCTCATCTACACTAAAGAAAGATTGCATTGAGGATGAAGATCCAGAACGCGATCTTGAATTGCAAGGTTCTTTCAGGTTAAACCGATTATTTTCAGAAACAAAACTCTTAACTAAACTTTTTTTGTGGCACTGATAAAGACCAAGGTTCACGGTGAAACTTTTGCCCAAAATTTTCCTTAAAATGGGTCATGGTACACGCTGATGACTCTATATTAGGGGCATTCATAACCTCAACTACAGACTGCTTATCAAAGCTATACGTAAAACACTGTTGACCAATATATAACTTTGTCCCTCTTAGTCTTGCTTCTCTATTTTCTCCTCTAGCCCGTTCAAGAAAAGGCTTTAGGTGGTTACGAATAGACAATTCACGCTTTGTATAATCGGGACTAACACCAAGACCCGCTCTTTTCAGGTGCGCACTTGAACGCAATATAGTATCAAGAATGTAACCACTTGTAAACTTAACCAGCACCGGTCGCGTGCCTTGTTTAGCGTTTAGCCGAAAAATGTCTCTAATGTCCATCATTTTCAGCCCTAAATTTGGCACATGTAAGTTGAGTGCTCTCATTACATCTTCTCGTAACGAAGAACCTTTGTTTGTAGGATCGAAATTATACAGGACCAAATTACACTTTTTAGACTCATTTTCTAGTCTTTGCAATTTTACGTTAGTAGCCGACATTTCAGCTTGCAAACTTAGGTAATCTTTCTTCAATTGTGACGTATCCTCCGAGAACTTGTCTACTGTCGAATCTATTTGCAACGAAATAGCAGATATGTCGTTTCTCAGTTCTTGAACCTGCGATGAAACTATTTCTATTCCGTTCAATTTTCGATTAATTTCTTGTAGAGTTTCAGAAAAATTAACAGAAGTCATAATTAATCCGGAAATATAGTTATAATAATTAGAAAGATTACTTATCTTTCTGTGAGGGCCGAGCCTCACAAATGCATCCGAGTGACTATTCCAGTGCCTGTAATTATTCACACAAAATTTCCACTTAACATAGCAAGTCTTATAAAGTAAGATTTCCACTTAACATGACAATTCTTGTCAATGGGAACTGGTTTTTCAAGTTACTTCACAGCCTGTGTACTTAGATGTTAGCGGAATGAATGCTGATGAAAACTGGGTCAAGTTCAAAGAAACTAGATTTCAATTTATAATCCTCTTAGCTAACTAGGTGTTATCTCTTTGAACTGTGAATCAATACTGATTATACTGATATTACATAATTTATTTCGTCAAATCAGTGTCTACATCAATGGCACGCTGGTGAGCACAAGCAACAATCTCTCAATTTATTCAAGCTGTATGCAATTCATGCTGATGACACCCAAGTCATACAAGGAATTGAGAGGCACCTCCAATGGATATGAATATATTACTAATACTGATAGTACAGATGCACTTAAAAATTCTACAACTAGTGAATTACATCTAGCTGGAAAAATATATCATGAAATATTTAATATACTCCAATGGCTACCACCCAATGTTAAAGTGGATATAAAATTAACGCTTGCTCCATCCAATTTCATATTTAGAAAAGAACTTGCTGCCAATCCGGATGTAACTCTCTTCCTCACCTCGGCAATACTTCATGTACGCAAACAACAAGTTATGAGTTCTGTTGCTTTGGCAGTGGAAAAACTGAGAGCCAGTGGAAATAATATTAAACTACTTGTTCCTCATACAATCACCAATCAACGTCATATTGCCACGGAGTCACGCACCTTCACCGACTCATCCTTTATCAATGGCGAAATTCCATCAAAACTGGTCTTGGCATTTGTAAAAAGCGCAAGTGCAATAAGATCGTGGACTGGATGCCCATATAAATTTGAAATGTTTGGGCTTTCATCTCTTGTCTGCAAAGTAAATGGAATCCCACCCTACAATCTATCTTTTGATAAATCCTATAGAACATTGTATGAGTTGACCATGCAAACCCTATATCATGATTCACAACTATTTGAAAATGGTATAACCGAAGAAATGTTTGCTAAAACGCATGGTATCATTGTATTGGATTTGTCTGGCACCCAGGATATGAGTATAGTACTTACGGGGAGTGTGCGTTTAGATTGTACATTTGCCGACCCATGAACTGAGAGTATTGCACTAATCTCGCTAAATCAATATGAAACCTATTGGGAAATCACTCCCTAAGGCAGTGTTCTACTAGACTTGGCACCATTAACACCAGTCAAATAATCAATGTATTTAATATGGACCCCTACATGTCCAAATACAGATCCTATTTTCTGCCCTCGGACTTTCTTGGAAAAATTCAAAGTGGCAACAATACCCTAATTATTGTTAATAGCAGTCCGTCGACTTTGCACATGGGTCATTTGTTGTGCATCTTTCAAACAATGAAGACGATTGAGTTTTTTGATCCTCTTGGTCTACCCTATGCATTCTACACACCCCACATCAGCAACTATATTGAGAGCAGTGGGAAAACTATCATTCAAAATCGGAAGAGAGTGCAGGATCTGACGACTAAAAGCTGTGGCTTTCATGCACTACTATATTTTGTGTTCCGATGTCACGGCTATACTTACAAGCAGTTTCTCAACATTTATGTAGACAATCCACGTCTGAGCGACTTTCTTGTGGAAAATATCATCTCTGACCTGTATAATATTAATTTCGCCACTTGACCTGTATAATATTGATTCACTACTAATGCCGGTAAATCATTTGGATTCACTGTATGTTGATCTTGATTGGCTGCAAAGTCAGGGTCACATTTTCTACAGTATAATGTAACTTCACTCTTGTCAATTCTCTTTGTATAGTCAATGATACTATTTGCGTTCATATTATGAAATTCACGAGTTTCAATCTATCTATTTGAAGCAATATCACATACAGTGTTTTCAAATGGTGAATCAAATTTGGTAACTGCCAAATAAAAATCACTTGGTTTATAGTCATAATAGGCAGTGTCGTCAAAATGATGACGTAAAAACCAAATTGTTTTGTTACCCCAACAGTAGAATCGTAGACCAGATTCTTCCTCCCAGAATAATTTAAATCCACGACGATACCAATCTCGTAGAAATAAACTAAAATCACGTTTGGGATACTTTCCAATCATACCGGGGTAAGTATTCTCCCACTGATCACATTTGTCATAGTGACAATTGGAACACAGATGTCCTCTAGGGTGAGAGTCACAAATCTATTCAAGACATGAATTACATCCTTTTATTTGTACTGCATAGGCTCTATGTAATTTACAAAGATTACATAATTTGCGCTTTTCATTATAGTCATCAATAATTGTACAATTCTCACATTGTGTCCAACTGCCAAGAGTGTACATGCATAGTGGACATGTATAGAACATTTTTTGGTTTCCGATGTCAACTCTCTCACAGCTAAAATGAAACCGATCATCCTCATTCAATAAATTCAGGGGGGAGGTAAGGTGAGAGGAGTAACTCTGTGACGTCATCTCTTTTGAAGGCGGAGCCATCTACATTGAATCTATGGCAATGTTTTCAAAAGTATATCCACGATATTATTCTGCTTTGTTCCAATTAATATATCAATCAATTGAGTATAAGCATTTGAGTCACAATGACAAAGCTTCATACAATAGTCCAATGGGGGGGGGTCAGTTTTCATTATATTGTCAAGTGTTCCCCGAGAGAATATCTTTCGTTGAAGGGATAACTAGAGAAAATTATCATCCAAAATCAAATGTTTTTTTATAATCACAAGATTCGATCTAATTATCTCTTCCTCAAATTTATTCATTTTTCAATCCTATCACTGTGACTGCTGACTCTAGACTGATCATGATTCGTTAGCCTAACATTCTAAAAAAAAGAAAGGGAACATTTTCGATTTCGAAACAATTTTATTGGATAAATACAACAATAATACTAGACATGTACAATTAGCAATACAGTTTATTGTCTTCGATATGCTTCACTAATGCACTTAAAGCACATTGAAGTCTTTTCACATGCGCTATATCAACTTTTGCAGCGAAGCGTAATTAATCCTCCATTTAAATTTGCTCAAGGATATCCCATATCTTGCATATACTTCATCCCATTCCAGACAAAGCCGTGATCCTCTCGTGATTTCCACCGCAATGTTTGGGGTTCTTGTATCATTGCTACCAACTCCACTATCAACTTTTAATAGGGTAAACATTCCACTCATCATTATTAAAAATATATCCTAATGAGTAAAGTCAAACTGTTCTCAATCCTTTGAATTCTATTCACACACTAATAAAAACTATAGCAAAAATCCTTTCCTCATATTCTCTGCAATTCTGTCCCGCTAATATTTCCGACTCCCTGATTGGCTTAGAAAGTGACACATGATCCTGTTCCCGTTAGACTCGATCAATACATTCCCCACCGATTTTGTAAATCCATTTCTCAGAAATCCAGTTCCCCTCTTGTCCTAGTCGATTATGTAATCAATTTCTCAGAAATCCACTTCCCCTCGAGTCGATCAATTCATTGTCCCGTCAATGCGCATGTGCAAACTTCGTCCCGGAGTCATTACACCTAGAAACAACAAATAAATCTACCTTGAAAAAGGTGCTTTAAAGTACCAAATAGTACCTTTCTTATCCGGCAATGTTGTAAGCTTCTGTCAGTATTCTATGCCCATATATGGACTCCCCCTCGGAACTCATGATAGGTCCCTACTGGCGTATATGGTACTTTTGAAAGGGATGCTCGTATAAAATTTTGCTCCTTGCTGATTTGATTGGTAATTGAAAGTTCTAGATCACTTTTTAAGATTCAAAAGATATCCGAGGGCAACCAGTCCCCCACAAACCCTTTTTTAACAAACCCATCCGATATAAAGTTTTAGATAGACATTTTGTTAAAAATAGTTCAAAGGTCAGATAAAAAACTCCTTTGTCGACGTAACCCCCCATTTGATTGGCTCATTTGAATGGAAATTGAAAGTTCTCTTTCACTTTTTAAGAGTAAAAAGGGATCGGACGGCAGCTAGCCCCCCTTTCATGCCCTATTTTCCGCAAACCCATCCGATAAAAACTTTGAGACAGCCATTTTTTCAAAATGGATCAAAGATAATATAGCGAAAACTACGGGGGAGACAAAATCCTTTAGGGCCAAGGGTAGGCGTTGTAAGTTATACCCGGCGCGCATATATAGCTGTTATAGAAGGGATGCTCGTATAAACTTCAGAGAGGGCCCATTTGATTGGAAATCGAAAGTTCTAGTTCAGTTTTTAAAAGTCAAAAGGGATCAGAGGGCAACTATCCCCCCTGCCTCTTTTCCCCAAAATGCACCCGATAAAATTTTAAATATAGCCATTTTGTTAAAAATAGTTCAATGGTCAAATAACAAAAACTCCGGTATCGACACAGCCCCCCAAGGCCCGAGGAGAGGGGCTGCAAACTATTCCCTCGTAACGTACATGGTTCTTAAGGAAAGGGTGCTCGTATAAACTTCAGAGAGGGCTCATTTGAATGGAAATCGAGAGTTCTATATAAATTTTTAAGAGTCAAAAGAGATATAAGGGCAACTAGCCCCACTCCCCAAGTCCTTTTCGCCACAAACCCATCCGATACAAATTTTAAGATAGCCATTTTTAAAAAAAATAGTTCAACAATCAGAAAACAAAACTCTGGTGGCGAAACAATACTTCAGGACCAGGGGGGTAGGTCTTTTAAATTATGTCCTGGGGCCGTATTTAGTTCTTATGAAATAGATGCTGGTATAAGCTTCAGAGAGGGCTCATTTGATTTGAAATACAAATTCTAGTTCACTTTCTCAGAGTCAAAAGAGACTACTACTTTCAACTTTAAGAGACTACTTCTAGTTCACTTTCACTTTCTCAGAGTCACTACAAACAAGAGTTTGGGTATTGCCTCCTTCTCTCACTGTAAAAGTCGACAATCTACTGCGTCTTGGCGCTTTACTGAAAACTATGTATGTCTTGAACAGTCTTGGAAAGTATAAACAAAATGAATTTGAATATTTGATATATAATGATATTAATCGTTTAAAGATCCATCAGTTCAAGATTTTATTTCACTGTAATTTTATTGTCATTTCCAATGCTGTAAGAACTGGAAAAGCAAATATTTGTAATATAATTCGTTTTCAGTGAAGCGCCAATGACACAGGAGACTTTATGTTTTTACAGTTAAGGAAGGGGACAATTTTAGGGGTCTTGAACAATTTTAGTAAGAACTAATAGATTAAACTGGATATTTGATGTGTTTCAGCAATATTAATTGCTGAAAACTCATCAGTTCAACATTTTACTGTAATTTTAATGTTTACTTTCAATATTAAGTACAAAGAAAACTATTTGTAATACAATTTGATTTCAGTAAAGCGCCATTGACACAGCAGGTTATAGACTTTTACAGTGAGAGAAGGAGGCGATACCCAAACTCTTGTTTGTAGCGATTTTTGGTCGTTTCAAGCTTGATTTGCATGTTCAATTTAAGTTTCACTCGTTTTAAGATTTATTTATTCTTTTAGATTATTGTATGATTGTTTGCATTGATTCGTTTTTTAATTTTTGTTCGTTTTGGGTTTCATTTATGCTTCAATAGCAAAATATCTTTTTTTCGTTTTAAGCTTGATTTTTGTATTCAATTTAAGCATAACTCGCTTTAAGATTTATTTATTCATTTCGATAAGTAAAAGTTCAAATAGGGATAAAATCCTTTTAATAGACAGTGTTTCACAAACAGTGATAGAAATTCACAAAAATACCAGATATTTCGGTCACATATGCAGTGACCGTCATCAGTCATAACGGTCACTGTATATGTGACCGAAATATCTGGCATTTTTCTGAATTTCTATCACTGTTTTCTGAAACACTGTCTATTAAATGGATTTTATCCCTATTTGAACTTTTATTTATCGTCATGGAAAGGCAGTGTGGTCTCCAAAATTATTCTTTTATTCATTTATATTATTACTTGCTGTATATTTTTTTGTTATGATTGTTTATTTAATTTCTGTTCGATTTCGTTTTATTTATATTACTACTTGTTGTATATTTTTTTGTTATGAATTATTATTTAATTTCTGTTCGTTTTGGGTCTCATTTCTTTAATAGTAATTAATAGTCGTTTTAAGTTTGAATTTCAACAGGTATTTCTATCTGATCATCTTAAGTCTAAAATGGCCTTTACTTTTCTTTAAAAACTTCTTTTTCGGAAAGTCTTTTTTTAATTACTGTTGAAAAACCGAAAGGCACTATGTTTTGAGCTTACAAGGAGTGTTTTAGTGGATGTTGAACTAAATCAAACGAGCTATGAGCATGTAGACTGTTAAAAGGTTATAACAGCAATATCCCAGGAAGGGCTTACATTATTAAGTTGGAACTTTCAGTTTACTTTGTGGTGGACTTTGAACAAACCAAAAGGCACTATATATATACTACTAATACTGCTATTACGATTGCCGTAACTAATGAGGCTAGGGATATTAAGGTTAGAGTCTTAGGGAACGTTTAGGGGGAAGGAGGGTTCAATTAAACAAAAAAAGTATGTGCCTGGTATATATGCGAGCTATGAGCATGTAGACTGTTACAAGGTTATAACAGCAATATCCCAGGAAGGGCTTACATTATTAAGTTGGAACATTCAGTTTACTTTGTGGTGGACTTTGAACAAACCAAAAGGGACTATGTATATGCTACTAATACTGCTATTACGATTGCTGTAGCTAATGAGGCCAGGGTTATTAAGGTTAGAGTCTTAGGGAACGTTTAGGGGGAAGGGGGGTTCAATTAATCAAAAAAGTATATACCAGCAGGTTTTCCAAAGGGTATATAAGCAATATCATAGGCAGCGCAAAGCTATCATGGAAACTTTTAAGAGCTCATTCGATTGGAAGTTATTATTTCTAGTGGTCTTTTTAAGAGTCAAACAAATTTGGAGGGCAAACAGCCCCCTTCCAAAGTGCATTAAGTCTCCAAACACATCCAATCAAAATTTTGACACAGCCATTTTGTTCAATATAGTTGAAAAATCCAGTAACTATGTCTCTGGGGATGTCGAGGATGTCAACCTCCCCCATAACCCTCAGGTCAAGGTGTGTAGGTGATGCACTTTGCCTATTGTTTACATATAGTAATTTTTTTGGGAAAGAGAGCATGTTTGACCTTTGGTGTTCAAAAAGACCAAATACATTCAAGTGAAGTTTTCAGAGAATCTTTAGGGGAGTGTTGAACTAAATCAAAACATGCTATGGGCATATAGGTTGTTAAAAGGGGGAAACTCAAGAATGATTGAGGATTTTAATTTGGAACTTTATGGGAATAATGAGGGATGATTGATTGACCAAAGGGCATGCTGAGGGGGATGTTGAACTAACCAGAATGCATTATTTTCATCTTGCAACTGATGCCACTTTGACGACTGATTCAACTACTTCTTCTACTAAAGTTAAGGATATTAACGTTAATTTCAGGGAGCACTCTGTGCATACTATTACTACTACTACTGCTGCTGCTGCTTCGGCTACCATTACTATTATTGCTACGGCGACTACTACTGAGGCTAAAAGTAGGGAAGTTGACTCCTGCTTCTACATCTACTAATACGAGGACTATTATTAGTACTACTGAAACTAGGGGTTTTACAGTGAGACTTTCAGAGACTGGCGAAGAGGATACTGTGCTAAATTGAAACACACTATGTGGATGCAGGTTAACAATAGGCCATAACAATTATATCTCAGGAACAGCTTAGAGTATTAAGTTGAAATTTTCATTGAATGTTAAAGAGGACGTTGAGCCAACCAATAGGTACTTTTATAGCTTCTACTACTAGTGCGAACACTAATATTGTGGGTAAGGGTAATTAAGGATACACTTTCAGATAATGTTGGAGGGGGGGGGGTATGTTAAATTAAAATGAAACATGCTGTATGTATGCGCGCTATCAAGTGGCCATATCAGCAGTATATCAAGAATAGTTTATAGTACTAGGTTAAAACTTTCATAGCGTGCTGAGGGATGTGTTGAGCTAATAAAAAACAATATATGCATACTACTACTAGTAGTAGTAGTGCTACTACTGCTATTAGAACTAATATAACTAAGGCTTATGGTATTAAAGTGGAACTTGAATGGACTGTTGAATCGGCGATGTTAGGCTAAATCGAAACATAGTGTAAGTGCATCCAATTTGTCAAAATATCCTGGGAATGCTATTATGTTTTATTTTTCAGGAGAACTTGAGGATGGGTAAGACTAAATTAAACAATACTATGTGTATCCATATTTTTGAAAGGACGTAAGTTATTCAAAATTGTTGGAAAATTTTCTGCAGCAAAAAATAGAAAGCCGAACAACGGATTCTTATAGAAAAATTCAAACAGATTTACTAGACTTTGTCAATGAAAAACAAAACGAAGTTAGTTAAAAAAACTTTTTCCACCAAATAAGTTTTTCAAAGAGAAGTAAGTAAGGATCAAAAATGAGCAGAAATAAAGTCAAGTTATTTTTCAAGCGTAAAATTATCAAAAATTAAATATCTATATATATAAATGAAACAAAAAAAGGAATTGTAATAAATAACTTAGTCAAACTCAAAATGAGCAGAAATTAACATGAGTAGGGCTGACAACCCCCATAGCTTCTCAAGGCCATAACTTCTCACTTTTTATAGAAGGAGCAATCATATAAACCTCAAAAGGAGCTTTGATTGGTAATTGAAAGTCCTAGTACCCTTTTTAAGAGTAATACGTGATTTGAGGACAACCAGCCCTCAAATCGGTCGTAACTTAGGAATGACTGAGTACCATATTTTAACGTGGAAACGTCAAGGAATGATAATGGAGATCATCAATTCAACAAAAAGGAAATATTAGTACGCTACTACTACTAGTACTACTACTACTACTGCTACTACTACTACTACTACTAGTACTACTACTACTGCTACTACTACTACTTCTACTACTACCAATACTGCTACTACTACTACTACCACTACTACTAATAATAATAATTTTACTACTACTACTACTTCTACTACTACTACTAATACTACTACTACTACTGCTACTACTACTACTAATACTGCTACAACTGCTACTACCACTTAAACTACTGCATTCTGCAGCGAGTACTTAATAAATAACCAAGTCATAATAAAAATAAATAAAAAATTCAAACTCAGAACGCGCAGAAATTAACGCGAGTAGGGCTGACACCCCCCGTGGCTTCTAAAGACCAGAACATAATTTGCACTTTAATGAAAACAAATACATTTTAAGTTTTTTCACTTTTTTAACTTTAATAAATCTAAAATTATTAAGACTTTAATGAATAATTACCAGTCAATGTATATTAAACTGTCTATACACATTCATTTTTTTATTTTGTTCAAGAAACTTGATTATGATGGGTTTTTGTTTCGATATCATAGGCAGTGCAATAGCGCTGCCTAAGTAAAAAGCGATTTTGGCACAATGTATTATTATTTTCTTTTCCTTTAGACCAGGGCACTTCGTATCGAAAGAGTTGTCGTAGAAACTTGGAAAAGGGCTCATTTGATTGGAAATTAGAATGGCTAGTGCCCTTTTTAATAGTCGAAAGTGATTGGAAGGAAACTAACGCCCATTCCACGCCCAACATTCCCCCAAATACATTCAATGAAAATTTTGAGATAGCCATTTTGTTCAGCGTAGTTGATTTCCAGATAGAAATTCTGTTTTTAAGGAGGACAATCCGTCACAGCCCTTAGGGCAAGGGTTGTAAGTTATGCCCTGTGGGCATATAAGGTTTTTATATAATGTATTGTTGTAGAAACTTCAAAAAGGACTCATTTGATTGGAAATTGAAATGGCTAGTGCCCTTTTTAATAGTCCAAAATGATTGGACCGTAACTAATACTCCTCCCACGCCCACCATTTATCCATACACATCCAATCAAAACTTTGAGGTAGCTATTTTATTCAAAGTAGTTGAAAGGTCCGGAACTTATATCTTTGAAAATGACACTCTCCCCACAGCCCTCAGGGTAGGGGTTGTAAGCTATGCCCTGGAGGCATATAAGGTTTTTATTGAAAGCTTTGTCGTAGAAACTTCAAGAAGGGCTCATTCAATTGGAATTTCAAAGGGCTAGTGCCCTTTTTAATAGTGGAAAGTGATTGGAGGGCAACAAACCCCCCTCTCTTGCCGATCTTTTCTCCAAACACATCCAATCTAAATATTTAGACAGTCATTTTGTTCAACATAGTTAAAAGTTTCAGATATTAGGTTTTTGAGGATGATAACGCCCTCAGAGCCCTCGGGGCAAGGGCTGTAAGTTATTCCCATGGAGCATAAAAGGTTTTTATAGATAGTGATGCTGTAGAAACTTAAAAAAGGATTCATTCATTTAGAAATTAAAAGGGCTTGTGCCCTTTTTAATAGTCGAAATTGATTGGAGGATAAATAACACTCTTTCACACCAACCATTTCCCCAAAACACATCCAATCAAAGTTTTGAGATAGCCATTTTTTCGACGTACTTGAAAAGTCAAGAAATTATGTTTTTGAGGATGACACTTCCTCAACAACCCTCAGAACAAGGGTTGTAAGTTATGCCCTGGAGCATATAAGGTTTTTATAGAAAGCGTTGTCTTAGAAAATTCAAATAGGGTTCATTTGATTGGAAATTGAAAGGGCTAGTGCCCTTTTTAATAGTCGGAAGTGATTGGCCCCCCTCTCACGCACAACATTTCCCCAAACACATCCAATCAAAATTTTTAGATAGCCATTTTGTTTAACGAAGTTGAAAGTTCTGGAAATTAGATCTTTGAAGATGAAAACTCCCCACACAACGCTCAGTGCAAGGGTTGTAATTTATTCCCTGGTGGCATATTAGGTGTTTATATAAAGTGTGGTCGTAGAAACTCAAAAAAGGCTCATTCGATTCCAAATTGCGCAAGTGAATATAAAATACCGCAAGTGTATCTATATAAAAAAGAAAGTAGACAGATTTTTTTTGCGAATGGTATCACGTTTTCTATTTCTGGTCAACTAAAGGAGGCATGAAACTAAATTAAATACTACTATATGTGTCCAGATTTTTAAAAGGGTAGATGTTGTTAAAAATTGCTTAAAAATTTTCTCCTGCATACAAATAGCAGGCCAAACTATAAAGTATTAAAAAAACGAAAAGATTTAAAGTATTATTTTCTTTTTCCCTTAAAAGATTATATCGATATAAAACGAACAGAAATTAATAAGAAAAACTTTTTCCACCAAACTAGTTTTTCAAAGAAAAGTAAAGAACTCCATTAAACCAAAAATAAGCAAAAATAAAATCAAATAATCTACCAAGCGTGAAACTACTACAAATGAACATCGATAAATAAATGAAACCCAAAACGAACAGAAATTACAATAAATAACCGAGTCAAACTCAAAACGAGCAGATATTAACATGAGTAGGGCTCAAAACCCCTACGCCTTCCCAAGGCCAGAACATAATTTGAACTTTACTGAAAAAAATACAAATTAATGTGTATTGCCAGTTTAATATACATATACTGATATTTAGTAATCAAAATATTAATATTATTTGATTTATCAAAGTTATAAAAGTAAAAACATATATATTTTTTCAGTAAAGTGCAAATTATGTTCTGGCCTTGGGATGGCATAGGGGTTTTGAGCCCTACTCATGTTAATTTCTGCTCGTTTTGAGTTTTAATCGGTTACTTATTGTAATTTCTCTTTTTTTAATTTCATTAATTATCGATGCTGATTTGTGGTAGTTTCACGCTTGGTAGATTATTTGATTTGATTTTTGCTGATTTGCGGTTTAATGGAGTTCCTTACTTTTCTTTGAAAAACTTATTTTTTGGAAAAAGTTTTTTTTAATTAATTATGAAAAAAGAACATTAGTAGAAAGCTATCTTAAACTCGTACGCCCACACCAAATATGGGCATAGCCTCCCTAGGGAGAACACGTGGTTAATGGGGTCAATGACCTCTTTTTCCAAGGAGAATTGTTTCCGGAAGTTTATTAATATCTTTGGAGTTCGACCAGAATTTTTTCTGGGGCAAAGTTTAGATCACACGTGACAGATGATGTCATGGTTGATTGATTTGACACGAAAGGGGAATTAATTTGTTGTTTCTAAGGGGAATTATTGATTCACGAAGGGGGAATTAATTTGTTGTTTCCAAAGAGAATTGTTTCCGAGCGAATGTCTATTAATGTCTTTGGAGTTCTACCAAGAGAATTTTTTCCGGGTGAATGTTTTGATCTTAGCGATGAAGTGATTAGCGCGCGAATGGGTTTCCCAGTAATTTCAAATGTGAAAGCACAGAGATGTCAAAAACAAAAGGAACTCACTGAAATTACGTTTAGGGATTATTTGGGCGAAACTGTTTTAGACATTTTAGGGAATTATTTCGGCAAAACAGTTAGAGACATTTTAAAAGATGATTTTAGAAAAGGTTTTAGAAGAGAATTTGAGGGTGAAACTCTGTGGTCGTTATAGTAAACAAGTTGTATTTGAACAGTTTCGTGAGGTCCTCTACCAAGACCCAAATGGCAACGATCCCCATACCCCAACCCCGAAGGAAGACCCCCGGCCCCCAAAGGTTCCCCGGTTTCCTAGTAATTTAAAACGTGAGGTTATGTTATGTTATGTTATGTTAGCTCAGGTTATGTTATGTTATGTTAAGCTATGTTATGTTATGTTATGCTATGTTATGTTATGTTATGTTATGTTATGCTATGTTATGTTATGTTATGTTATGCTATGTTATGTTATGTTATGTTATGTTATGTTATGTTATGTTATGCTATGCTATGTTATGTTATGTTATGTTATGTTATGTTATGTTCTTTTCAAAGGGCATTTCAGAGCAAGATCACTTTCAGTAGTGTTTGGTTGTGGTTTACCTTGTCACAGTTACATTCTCTTCATTTTTCAAAGTTCATTTTGAATTTCTTTCATTGAAATGCAAGAGTTGGATTATTTCAGTAGTGTTTTGTCGTGGTTTACCTTGTCAAAGTTACATTCTCTTGATTTTTCAAAGTTCATTTTGAATTTCTTTCGTTGAAATGCAAGAGTTGGAATATTTCAGTAGTGTTTGGTTGTGGTTTACCTTGTCACAGTGACATTCTCTTGATTTTTCAAAGATCATTTTGGATTTTTTTCGTTGAAATGCAAGAGTTGGAATATTTCAGTAGTGTTTTGATGTGGTTTACAGTGTCACAGTTACATTCTCTTGATTTTTCAAAGTTCATTTGAATTTCTTTCATTAAAATGCAAGAGTTGGAATATTTCAGTAGTGTTT